>VZTA01016813.1:295-15100 GCA_013398855.1 Mohoua ochrocephala
CCCCCCCCCCCCCCATCCCCAGTGTTGTCCTAGAGATGCTGGATGCGGTTTTGTTTGTAAAGCAACCAACCTGCCAAGTCTCACTCATTACGGATTAACTTTAAAGGCAGTTTTGTTTTGTTTTCAAGAGGGGGAAGTCTCTTTGAGTCTGGTGCTGAAGGATTTTCCAATATGATTTAAAAATGAATATTTTTACCACTCACTCACCTTTTGTTTTAAAATGTTAAGCCGCTTAAATTACCACGGGTTGGCAACCCCCGAAATAACTTTTTTTTTTTTAAAGCTCTTTGTGAGAGGTAAGGAAGCATGCTACTCTCGGTAACTAAATAATATATTGCCAGGAGAATTGTTTCTAAAATTGATTGCACTGTTTTCCAGATACAGTTTTGTTTACTAAGACTCCCCTCCTCCCAACAAGAACCATCTCTGTGATTCACTCTGCGGAGCAAGGGTATTTATTTATTTACTAATTGATTGGAGAGAATATACATGACATACAGTACATCAGAAGCTATGAACAGAGGACCTTAAAAACTGCTGGGACCTACATTTTGCTGTATAGAGGTTTAATATAAATTAAGTGGGATGATTAACTGTGTCAGTATCTAAAGCACGATGAGGAGAAAGCATTGCTCTGCACTTGGAAATCAAGGCAATCTCAGCTCACACAGAAAGGGAGAGAGACATGCACATGGAGACATTAACACACAGCATCATTAACCCAGCCAAGTCCTTTCACTGAGTTAACTCATATCCACGCTGAAATCTGATATTTAAAAGTAGAAGCGTGATGCAAAAGCCCCTGATTTTTATTTTTTTTTTCCTGATGTTCTTATTTTTATTAACTGAGCTTCACCAGTTTCAAAGTTACAGGTGGTATTTACTAGGGTTTACATTCGTGCTGTCAGTCAAACAAGTGTCACTATAGATCACCGTGTGTTAAGAAAACATACTTTGTGATTGAAGAATGAAGTTGTGTTTGGACACGTATTTTACAAGTAACAAAATCCATTTAATTGACATAAAAAAACACGGCTGCTGCTAGTAACTTTTGGGTAGAGTCCTGCTCGTAGTCGTAAAAATAACTCCAAAGAGAACAAAGCACTTCAGTCCGGAGGAATGGCTGTTTAGGTAGCCGTGTGGGTGCCATGCTTTCACATAATGATTGTGTTTATACATGACAGGAAGCATCTGTAATCCACAGCTGCGGGTGCTCCAGCCCAAAGTCCTGATAAAATCTACACCTATGCTTCTGCATGAATGAAAACAGACTTCTCGAGCAGACCAGGAAAGCAGCCTGCCTTTCTAAAGTTTTTAGCACTCCGTGGTAACCATCCGTCTTCTCCCTACTTTTCTGCAGACCAATCTCTGTCCTGCCTACATCTCTAACAACTCTTCTGTGCTCACTCCTACTACACTTTTTTTTTGCTCAAATGCTGGCTTTTCCCCCCCCCCGCTTTGGCCAATAGAAACACATTTATATTGTCTTCTCTCCCCCTCTCTGTCTCTCCCCCCTGCACCCCTCCCCATTGCAGAGAGGCACAAAAAAACCCCCCAGTGCTTGTATCCTTTTTATTTCCTACTCCAGTGCTCAGCACTGACTCTCGCCAAAGGGAGAAGCACTCTTTCCCTGAAGTTACCTTGTCTCAGGAAATACTCAGCTGCAACAAAACCAAGGCTTTGTTAAGCTGTCTCAGACCAGTCTCATCTCTAAGTCCCCTTTGTTTCCATTGCTGTGTCGCACAGGAAAATCAAGCCAGAGCAAAGACTATATAATGACTTCTTAACATATTTTTAGGTTACTTCAGCTATCCTTTCTCACTCCCTCTGTGGAAGAAGTGTGCAACAGTTTGAGTTGGAACCGGGCAGAATGAAGTTACAGTCAAACAGGACGTGTAAAGCCTTCTCAAAGACGACCTGCAACACAAGGTCTATTACATTTCACAGTCTGACCCACACAAATAACAACCTGAGTTTTCCAGGCATTAATGGAATCTGATTTCCGCGGTTCTGTTCCTTAACGATAGAGCCCATCCTTTAAGAAATCGCACTTCGGCTTCTAATTTATATATCCTGATTTTCTTTCCTGCTGCTGCGTGTGAATGTTCCAACACAGAAGACAGCTAAATAGGAATTGTGTCAATATGATTATAAGGTCTTTTTTATTTCTTTGTTTTTGAGAAGGCTGGGTTAGAATAGTGGTAAAGGAAAACAACCGTCTTAAATTAATTACTGTCATAATTTGAAAAATGCCCTTCCTTTTCCCAGTAATTAATTTCAGTTCAAGAATTCAAAAATCAGCTGCAGTGAAGTTTAATTCATGCCTGTAAACGCACAAGAATGGAAAAACATGCAGCTTTTTCATAGGCTTCTAGCAATACACGGAACTGCGTGCATAAATTTCCAAGAAGCAAATTATAAAGGCTCACATATAAGAGAGGCAAAAAAACATATCTTGAATTAAGACTCTCCGTTTGTTACTGGTGCTTGAGTCGTATAGCACATATAGTATCAGATATCACTCACTTTCACTCGCTCCTTTATAATAGCATATACAAATGGGAAATATTAGGTACCTAGTGAAAATGTTACGTGATGCAACTCGACGGCAATTTCGTGATGGGAGTCTCTTTACAATGAATAAAATGGTTTCTGCATTTATATTTTTCAAATTGTCCAACAATACAAAATCTTGCTACAGTAGATTAAACAGAAAAACAACAGTTTATGAAATATGACCTCCAAAAGACTAATTGCAGAAGAAATATTCATTCCCAGTCCAATAAATCCTTAATTTTAAATGTCAGCTGCAAAACATAAATCCCTTTAATAGATTTCAAACTGTGGTGACAAAGTTATAATTGTAGGGTCCAGCCCACTCAAAATCAGTCCAATGCACTCGCTTTGCGTTAGCCAGTCTTCTGGGTTTGGGGTTTTTTTTGTTGTTGTATTTTAATCTCATCTCCGATCTTTCAGGAATTTTCCATTGCATTCCTGAGCCCGGTTCTGGATTACTTTTGGCTCAGATTGAATTGAATCTTGTTGCTATTCCTCAATAGATGTCTGGAGTGCAAAGTCTACTTGACCATAACTTTCTGTGTCGTTTACTGCAGGGTAGCATGCACATAAAGACCCTCAAGTCATGTGAAATAAGAGCCTTGACCTCAAGACACAATAAAATTGGTTAGTTTAGTTGTGGCTCAAAAGGTCACTTTTTCTGGGACTGCCTCTGAGGGCTGTTTTAAACTAATTATTACCTTTGATTTTAACTTATCGTTTGTTAACAAAAGAAAGAAAGGAAAAAATACAACCCCCAGTTATTATAATTTCAACAGTTTGACTGGCATGTATTTAACATTATGGACGTATGAAAAGACAAGGTCCCTACCTGAGGAGGAGCTTGCAGTGTAAATTAGACAGAGAGCACTGTGAATAACAAAAGCAGGCAGAGGAGAGATTTGTGTAAGAGTGTGGGAATAGTGGGGAGGTGCATAGCAGAAATATGCAGAGTTGAGAAATATTCTACCAGTTGACACTAATCATGATACTTTTCTTCCTTGTTCTGTTTTCATGTGAGGATGGTAATAGTTTTGTTTTTCTCCCTTTGCTTGCTTATCACTGAGCTATTCCACTGCAGAAGCTCTCCTTCTGATTTCTTTTTCTGTTCTAGATTCTAGTGCTATAGGTAATATAAGTACGTCTTTATTCTTCTGCTCAGCCATGGCAAATAACACTGAAATCCCCCAAAATGTTATGTGTGCTTCTCTTGGCAGTTTTTCCACAGCAGCCTACTGAAAAGTATGATTCACTATTAATAGAAAGCATAAATGAACTTGAAATTCTGGGCTTCTGATACTATCATCTCCCCAAAAACCTCTGACACATCTTCAGAGGTTTGTTTGTTTGTTTGTTTTTTCTAATAAGATGTTTCCAAACAAAAATGGTGTTTGCTGTCAAATCGTTTTTTCTTCTGCCTAGTTGCATTAGACAAACAAAAGTATAAAAAGATAAAAACAGCCAAACAGCATCTTTCCACTGTTCTTTGACAAAGAGAATGCGATGCTACACAGGCTTTATTCTTTTTAAGTGTTGGAAGTAGGATGCGATCAGAAATAGGAACATCAGAAAAGGTGATGGTTCAGCCCGAGAAATTAAACTGCAATCAGTCAGTAGGACCAGATGGTATTCATCCAAGAGCTCTGAAGGAACTGGAGACCAATGCAAGTGAGCTGCTGACAAAAATATGTAATTTATCATAAAAAACAGCTACAGGACCAGAGGACAGGAGAGTGGCCAAGGGTGTACCTATCTCTTAAAAAGGCGCTAATGATGATCCTGGGAATTATAAACCAGTGAGTCTTGCTTTAGTACGAGGAAACTATTCAGAGAATCAGTAAAAATAATACACTTAGGCATACAGATAAGAAGTAAAATCTGCACTGCTTCTGCCTACATTTTCTCAACCCTCCTAGAACCACAGGAAAGAGTTAATTAATAGTCAATAAAGTAGAACCAGAAGATACAATTAATTTAGTGTTTCCAACGTCTTATGGTAAGGTTTCTGAAAAGAAAAACACAGCAGATCCAGAATTAAGATCCATCTATGTTATAAGTACTGAATAAAAGAGGGAGAACAAACCCCAAAACGTCAGAACTGTTAGAATTAGAACTTGAATTTTGTCCTCCGAAAGCGTTTTATAAACACTGTCAGATTACTACGACTTCCTAATGAGCTGGTTATATTAGAGGTGAAGTAGCTTACCTACAATTGTAAAAGCAAGCTGTGTCAAAACCAGACTTCAGTTCATGAGCACCCAGGTTCCAGAGCTGCATTTAGATGACTGGACAGCATCCTTTTCTCTAGGTACTGCAGAAGAATCAGTGGTCAGTTGGAGCAGAGAAAGAGGTTTACTCTGAAATGCCCCTGGGATCAATAGTGGCAATAAAGATGGTTTTGTTCAACTCATTTATTAGAAAGCTTGAAAAAGAAAGCTTCTGAAATAAAGAATGTGAAACTTGTTTCCACTGCAACAGTCACAGCCTGCTTTCTGGTATTTAAACCCAGTGCCCATTGCTCTAACAGGAAAATTCATGGGGGTATTTGGCCGTTTATTAAGTTAACTGAATTTAGACAAAACTTGAAGAAATTCCAGAGCAAGCCAGCGAACTAAGATAAAATGGTGACATGATAGCATGCAAAATTAAACAGACCAATGCCAAGGAGTGTATGCTGGAAAATATTTTCAAGAACTGATGGCTATTAATTAGCACAGGAAAATCTAAGCATCATTTACTGAAAATGCTGTCCAGGATATTGCAGGAGCTTAGAAAACACACACAAGCAGAAAAGATATTCAGTACGAACAAAGAGATGGTTAAACAGAAAGCATTAGTAGGCAGTTTCATGAGTAAAAACTGCATTTCCAGATATTCTGTTGTATTTTAGTCAGTGGATTATGAGCAAGACACAGCAAAGAAAAGAAACGTACAGAGAAATGCAGTAAGCATGACTAATGAAACAGGGGAAAGGACCAAGAAGGCAGATTTAAAAGAAGAGAACACTTAATTTATAAACAGAAAGAAGTAGAAGACTTTTGAAGAGTTTTAGGACCACATAAAATTCCAGTTGGTACAGAAGAGCTTAGGTGTTCCTGTCTGGTTTCTTGCTTTTTACAAAAAAATAAGTGGGATGCACATTTAATTGAATATATGGAGATGCTTTTATTTCATCAGAATATGTAGTTAAAATGCGGGATTTATTGCTTCTGCATAGGATTGAGGAAAACAGCTTTGGGGCAATGAGGGAGTAAAAATTAGAAAATGAAAAAAAAAAAAAGGAAATGAAGAGAGGAGGACTGCCTCTTTGTCACATCCTCCTGAGACATGAGTTTCCTGAGACTCTTCAGCTGCTCCTCCACACAAAGAGCACATGGCCAGCGATATGCAGGTTTGGGGAAAGGGCATCTCAGGTTGCAGAGGAAGACCTGAGAAATAGCCATCCCGTGCAGCATGGTTTTCCCTCTAAAACCATTGCTTTTTCAGGCAGAAATCCAAATAGCTGCTGATATAGGTCTGCCCAACTCCCACGGCTCGGTCTGAACAGCCCTCTTGGTCCGGGGTAAGGGACAGGACGAGGCAGGAGGAAAGAGTGGCCAAACTTGGAGCCTGACTCCCCTATGGAGCCTAGGACTGTGCTGCTTGACATCCTTTCCAGCCCTGCCAGCCTCTCCACAAGCATGCAAACTGTACTCCCCGGAGAGTTGAGAAAGCAGTGGGAACTCGATGTGATTCTCCTTGTGGAATTTCTCAGCACTTTTTTCTTCCTTGGGATTTTTCCCGAGAGATCAGAGTATTTAGCCCTTACTTAGCTTTATCAAAGTATTAGACATTTATTTGATTAAGTATAGCATCTGCAGCCACACTAGCCAGAATAAAAATTATAAGGGCTATCAATCCTCATACTTCAGGGCATAAGCTGATCACCAGCTGGGGTCGAAAAGAAATTTCCCTCTGTGGTATAGTATTGCAATTAGGTGCATTAGGAGGGGGTTATGCCTTCCTCAGTAGCCTCAGGCATTGGCCAGTGTGAGAGGCAGAGAGATACCAGGCTGGATGGACCACTGGTCTGCTCCAATATGGCAATTCCTTTGTTCTTAGGGCTGCGTGTTTCTGCTGCCGAGCCGCCCTACTTTGTCATAATGTCAAAATCCAGCATTAATTATAATTCTGAAAATGAAGGAATATTCATGAATTATTATGTTGGCAATAACCGCATGTAATGCAATAAAGACAAAAACAGTGTCTGCTGCAGAGTAAAAGGAAGTTGACAGCTTCAAGCACAAGGTGGTTTCTGTTTCCAGTTACCCTCCAGAACTCCTTGCACCCCAGAGTCAACACCTTTGAGAATAATGAAGTAATTACAATTTTATTTTACCATATTCTGACAACAGATTTGATTCAATGGTGTCTGCACTGTTCAGACAAAGCAAAACACTCCAACAGTTTGACTATAAAATGCTGATAGTTTTTATGTGCTCAAATTTAATCCCCCAAATGGCATGATGGCCTTCTTGGTGAACTAATTTTAAATGAAATTTTCTTCTGTATTACTCTGGTTCCATCAGCGTTTTGATAGGGGGGAAAAAAAAAAAGAGAAAAAAATCCAATAGCTGCTTTATTCCTGTCATGTTCTTTTTCTAAAGCAACTCTCGGAGATGATTGCAAGAGTACATTAAAGGCATGCATTTTCGAAGTTAGTCAGTTGTCAAAGTGATTCTGAAGGTTGACAATCACATTTAAGACAAATATAGAAATCTAAAAGAAATGCTTACAAGCAATTCTGTATTCTGGGCAATGATTTGGTTTGAAAATGCATCCAGTTCAAGGGTTAAATGAAAGCAAAAGCAATCACTTCAACCATGTTTTTGAAGAAAATAAACCAGCTTGATGTAAGCTAAATGAAGGGGGTCTGTGACTTAAAAGGAATGGACAGATAGAGAAAAAGGTCAGAAGATTAAATTTTCCCTAAGGGAAAAGTCATTCTTTGGAATCATTAACCTCCTTCTAGGTCACTACTGAAAAAAACAGCAGGAAATCCTACTGCTCCTAGAAAGATGGGTGCATCGTATACCACCCACTGACCCAGCAACTCCACGGCAAACATAATTGTCCTTACAAATTCTCCTCCAGGCATGCTTGGTTTTACTATGCCCATTTTAAAGCAATATGATCTTTTAGCTGAACTCTGAAGTGTATCTATAAAGACAATATTCCAGGGGTTTGGGATGTTAAAAAGAAGGACTGCTCGCTTAAATGTCTTTTTTTTTTTTTTCTGAAAAAGAGAGAAATCTAGAAGCAGAGTTTTTGAATTTGAAAGTTGGTCAGTGACATGTTTTATCCATTAACCATTTCTCTTTAGGACTGAGATTAATCATGGTCATTGTTGCGATGCATTTCAGTGACTTTCTACACCCTAAAGCACATTGCTGGGATCAACTGTAAGTTTCAAAGTATTTTTTGTCTCAAAGAACCTGCCTCAGAGTGTATTTTCAAGGTTTCATTGTCAGCTAATGCTGCTGCCTGCTAGAGAAGTCAGAGAGTAAATAATGCAGCAAAGAGGAGAATTGGGTTCTAATATAAGAATTCCAGCCTTCCAGAAAGCGTTTGGAGGATGTTCTGTAGCATTTATCAGACAATAGGCAGGTGAACAGTCTGACCAGTACCAATGGAAACAAGTCTCTTGTCACCATCAAGCCTCCAAATAAGTGAGGGAAACTACCTCTCATCAATTTCTACCACAATACCGTGAGGAAACACATCTTCATGGAAAAGTGACCTCTTTCTCTTCCCCTCTTGCAACAGAAATAGAACTCTCAATCAACATAAATGCAAATTCGTATTTTCTTTTGATGGAAGCTCCAAATCCATCAAGAATTGGCAAGGCAAGGGAATGCCTGTAGCTCTGCAAAGTCCCTTGTCTACTTGGAGACTGTAGGCAAAGCCTGTATCGTACTTCAGAATCGAGGACTTAATCTTAAGAACTTGTATTACTGGAAAATATTCTGGCAACTATCTTAAAAATCTTTTGTCTCTGGTCAGCCAATTTTTTTTCCTAAAGAAAAGGACATATTTGGAACAGAATTTTAACACAGATAGAAGGCTTCAGCAACTTAGAAGGATGTTGCACGGTAAAAACTATGGAAATTTTGGATTGTCTATGAAGATATCTCAGATCTCAGGCCTGCTGGATGAACACTGAGCAATACCTTTTCTTAATTTGGTGTTCTCTCTTTCCATTCCATTTACATATATTAAAGTGAAAAAAGAAAAACGCACAGAAACCAATCAAAACCAATTGACTGCCCTGGAAGCAGAAGGTGTCCTGATCAGCTTTAATTTACGAAATCGTGCATTTCATAAAATGCCACTTTTCACATGTAAGCAAGATCTTTGAAGATTTCAGAAGACAATGACATGACCCCTGGAGAATAAAGGCATTGAAAGAAGTAGCTAAGAGAAAGACAAATAAAGCATAGTTTGTGGAAATTAGCACCCTTTACAAAGCCTCAAATAGGACAGAATCACACAGAGTTCACATTCTTCATGAAAACCATGATTTCTACTCATGTTCGCACGACTGAATAGCCAACGAGCACAAATCTCTTCCCCAATGTTAGCAGCTCAATTACCTCACGTGGACGAGGTACAGGGATAAGAATTTCCTGGGATGTGTATGGCAAGGAAAGGAATCCCACGGCTCACTTGCTTTCCAGCCAAAATGCATTTCTGAGGCAGGAAATCAAAAACACATCGCAAACCTTGCGAGGAGACTACACACGTTCACTCTGCCAGCATTAGTGTCTGTCAGGAGGCTGTCAGGCTCGGGGAGTCACAGCTCCCTGAAGCCGTGCTTCCCCCAGTGTCTCCTCCCCAAAAGTGTGGGTTTGGATCACGCTTTGCTAGGAAATAGCGAGGAAACATCACAGTGTAGCAGCTGCTCAGACGGCTCCCCAAATTCAATGCAAACGGCGCTCCGAAACAAAGCGACCAAGGAGTGTTGCAGCAGAGCCCTCAGCTGAGCAGCAAGATGCAAGATTTATTATGACACAGTGCAGGGGATATCTGAAATGGAAGTCAAAGCATCAATGTGTCTTTGCCTCCTCCCCCCCTCCCCGTCTTCTTTTTTCCTTGTAATTCATATATATATATATAAAAAAATATATATAATTGCTTCTTTTCTCAAGTGACATGGCATCTGAAATGATTGAAAATTTTAGGAGGTGAGGATTTCCTAAGATCTTTTCTACTTGTTTTTCCTGTGTTCCAGTGTTCTCTACCCACAGGACACCGAAATGCTGAAATTTCAGCAGTTCATATGTTTGCCTGCCCACCTCTTTAATAAAAGGGTTGTGTTTCTTTTCTGTCAACACCTATTCTTTAGCACACATCTCTGTTATCATTCAGGAAAATGTTGGCATAGCCTTTTGGGGGGTTTGTTGTTTTTTTTCCTTCTTTTAAATTCATTTCTATAGCTGGGATTTTCCTTTTAAGTCCCCTTAATTTCTGTCAGCAGTTTCAACCCCAAAGTTCTCACTTTCACAAGACAATAAGCTGTTTTCACACGTGTAAAAAGCTCTGTAAAGTGGAATCGCAGATGTCACATTTACATGTTTATGTTTTCTGTTTCTTTTTTTTTTTCCCGTCTGTCGCTCAGTTCAGCTCTCCAAGTCCAAGATATTTCAGTGGAGCTGAGAGACTCCCTCAGTTCTTCTGCCCAGAGATCTAGCCTTACAAAATAAGCAGGTATCTCAAGCTACGTGGCAGCTTTGGTTCCAAGGATAAAAGCAACCGCTGTAAAATCCAACAATGACCCTGTGCACAAACGCTCACAGGCTCTCACACACGTGACCCGTAAACCAGTGCAGTTAATTTTCCATACGGTCCTGTCCCTTCCTATGAGGAAAGAAAAAAAAAAAGAAAAAAAGAAAGAAGAAGAAGAAAAAAAAAAAGGCTGTGAAAGGTGAGTTTTTGAAGGAGAAATCCCTCTGAGGCTCCTCTCGCCGAGATTCCCCGCTAGGATTGCAGGGGGCAAGAGAAGATCTGCTTTTGGCTCAGTGCAGTAGAGGCCGTGGGATCTGCCCCCAAATCTGGCAGCTCGGTGGGACGCCGTGACCTCTCACCCTGGCGCCTTGGCAGCTCAGCCCATTGTTCCCGGTGGCAGGGGGCTGGCGAAGCCAGGAAGGGGGGTGAACATCACCACGACTTTTGTGGCTCTGGGAAAAGAGATCACCTCTCTGTGGAGATGTGGAAGATGTGAGCTGGCCCATATTTACTGATAGCGTTCGAGATTCCCAGGGTGCTCAGGTAATGTAAAAAAGAACCATGAAAGTAAAAAGATGCACTCCCTGGAAGTGGCACGTACAAATTTAATTTACCTCCTCCAAGTATTCTTGCCTGCGTGTGCACGAGCTCCTGGTATTCTCCCTTCAGTTCAGGGAAGCAGAGAGGCCACGAGTGAATCACTCTACCCTGAGCTCCAGTTACTTGCTCCACGCTAACCTGCAGCTACCTGCTTCTCAGATTTTTCAAAGGCTTCTAATTTGGCCAGATTGGGGTCTTTTTTCACGAGAACAAAAAAAAGCTCATTGCTGTCACCAAAAGTGACACCCTCCCCATACATCTCCCTCCCCCTCCTGCACATCCAATTATCAAGTCTCTTTTCCAACGTATGAGATCTCTAGAGCTTCTCAATGAAGGGTTTGTAATAATTCTTTTAACATGGCAAAACACCACATTATTCCCTAAACATTAATGTTGCATGAATGCGAGACTTCTTTTCCCCATGAAATTTCCTCTTTGATTTTACAAAACAGAAAGTGCAATTTAAAACAATGCTAATGGAGCTCATATCTTCCATGATCTACAATTATTTTGTGTGGTGCCAATAAACTAGCTTGCTAAAAACGTTTGTCTGAGGAGCCAACCTGACCTTGAACAAGGGCACCCAGGCCCATTCTTTCATGACAGTGTCCTTCTGAGCACCCAGTAAAATATCACGTGGTGTTTGGCCATTTGTACACTGAAAGAGCAGAGTTCCACATTTCAGATCTGCTTAACGACCTGTGCCACTCAAACACTTGCCACAAGCTAAATTCCCACCTACAGGTGTGTTTACATCTTACCCACGGTATCTTTCAGTTGCCATTCAGGACATGGACCTTTTTTTTCCCTCTGTGGTGCTTCATTCAAGCACAAACCTCTGAACTTACAAACCTCTTGAACAACATGAGCATTTACCGGAGGAGGAGGCCATGGCACATCCAGGAAGGCAGACGCAGAAAAAACAGATGGGCTGTAGAAGTTTTCGTGGTTTTGCACCCTCTTTGGAGATGTGAAATCAAGGGGTGTCTGGCCAACAAAACAGACAACCAAGGCAGGATTTACCGAGGAGAGGCAATATGGATATGCACAATGAATTCCAATAAAATTATATCATCTGAGGAACTATTTTCTTTCTTGTAGAAACCAGCATCTTGCAGTTTCTGTCCACGGATTTAATATTTAAAGGCTAGAGCTGTAATACACTTCAAGACACTTTCTTGATTTCATGGGGTCACTCTGCTGCATTTTCTTGTTTATGTAAGTTGTAAATGATGTATCTGATACATCCACCCTGAGAACGGAGGTTTTAACCAGTTCATGTCGTTATTAAATCTTAGCACTCCATTCATGTTGACATCTCATAAAAACACCTCCATGCCCAGTTTTCTGCTTGGGTGTCATCACTCAGTGATCATGAGAGCATGAAACCAGATGCTGTTCCAGGTCGGTGTAACTACGGTTTGGCTAAACAAAAATAAAATGGCTTTTCATGCTTATTGATCTTGATTTTTTTGGCCATTTTTACACTTCATTGCCTATAAGCTCAGTAAGGATGTGCTTTGTAAAAGGAACTGAAGTTTCTTTTCTCAGTGGATTAGACATTTCACATTTTAGTGACTCCCACTAACATTTCCATTCCCCCCTCCCTGAAGCAGCCCTTTCCATTGACTTTAAAAAAAAAAATTAAAAGGATTGATCTTTAAGTAATACATATGATATTAGTTTTTCCGTTTTAAAATAATCACATTATTGCAGACATTTTAATAGCTGTAGAGGTTGCTATGTATTAACATGATTCATGGTCCTTGACAGCAGTGTCTCTGAAAATCCCACAGGAATGCAAAATACAAAACTCCACACACGTTCAGATTTTACTGCCTGCAGCTAAAAGAGGGGAAAAAAACTTAAAACTGTTGAAACCCTTCAACTTTAAAAGCATTAATAGATGGTCCCAGGGGATTAAATCTAAATCTTAATGTGTAAAAATCAAGTTAATAACCACAGAGATTAATATGGTTGCATTTGATTATTGTGATAATGCAAACAATTAGTACTGCTAAAGTGAGATATATTAGCCTCCTACTTGCCCCACACACATCTGCAAAGCATTGGAAATAAATGGAAATAAAACATTTTGCTCTGAAAGGTTTTTCTTTTTTCTTTTTGCCTTTGTCTTATTTTCTCTGTAGCTGACTCATTTTTAAACTATAATTGTTAACAATTTATTTTTAAGCCTCTCTTTTTATAAGACTCTCATAAAATTGGTTGCCATAATCATTCATTCCATATTGTCAGCAAATTATGCATTCCTTGCCAATACCAGTAAATAAATAAATCTTCTAGATAAATGACATGACATTTTTTTTTCCCCTTCTTTCTTTTAAGGACAAAAAAATGCCATGCAAATGTATTAGCCTGAGGAAAATAAGAACTTCTTCCTGGTTCACTGTTGGTTTAATCCAGAAAGCCCTAGGAAGGGAACCAGGCATCTCATCCAGTCTATATTATAGGTGGAGTTGGAAGGGCCACCTATACTTAATGCTTGACACTTCCCATTATAAAACCCTTTTTTCAGTTGCAAATAACTGTGCCAGACTTTTCAGCGTTCGACTAAAATTCCCCTCGCTGGATGAATGCCTCACTTTGATTTATTTGTTGTTCTAAAATTTTAGCGAAAAACAGCTCAGCAATTTCCAAGAACAAGATTATAGAAATTATATTATTTTGCCCACATCAAAAAAAAAAAAAAAAAGTCCTTGCAACCATTCAATCGATTAACTCTAATATACCCATCCCTTGGAGCATGGACATTACATTTGGCATAGAAGAGGACCTGCCTGGTGTCAAGAATGTGAAAACAGACCGACTTTGGCTAAATGCTCAGCCTTTGCTCAAGTTCAGTAGACATTCTCAGGAATTTGGCAGCGGTGTCCTCCAAAGTCTCTGCCTGTACCAAGCACACTCCAGCTCCCAAGCTGCAGGCTCTGAGCAAAACTTGCCCTCTTATTGCTGCTCCTGAATTCTGTGGTTGCATGTGTTTAAGCATGGGATGCAGGACTGCAGGGAAGTGGAGGCAGAAACCTGGGATTAGATGTCAATGATTTGAGAGCGTGGAAGGAAGACTGTCATCATGGCTTGGCAGAAGGAAAGGGAGCTCAAGAAAGGGATCCAGGGGAGAAGCTTGGTGACTTACTGCCTTATGGGATGGTAGAAGGATTGAAAGCAGGCTGAGGAGCAAGGGGATGAGAAACTGGGACTGGATCTGAGGTGGATAAAAAGTGAGCTGCATGTGAGAAATCCGGTGAGAAAAGCCTGGTGGTGAAGGGAGGAGGTACTGGGACCGAGGCTGGAGGTTTGGAAAGTGAACAGAATGGGCCACTGGCTGTTTGTATCCAGGAGCTGGCATGGACTCCAATCATCCGGGGTTATCCCTTATGCATCCAAGAAATCACCCACAAAGTGAATGGATCATCCCATTAAGTGCTGGTGTGCAGGCAGGATAGCATCAGCCACCTTCTGCTGCCTTGAGTGGCTGAGATAAGCCCTGTAAGTCTAAAGATTTCAGTCCTGCAGCTAAGCCACCATGATGGGACTTCTGTGGGGTTTTCAAATTGTCTTTTTAGAGAAAGCTATAGGATAGTACATGAGAAACCTTTAAAAGATAAATATCACACAATAAAGCTTTCAAAGTGTGGGAACAATTAAAATTATTTATGCAGCTCTAACTTGTCCTCCCCTTTTTTTGTTTTTCTGCAGTATGACGTGGATGGACTTACCTGACAGTCAGTTAGGAGAAGCAGCAGTGAAAGATGAACATATGATGTATTGCAAGGCTGGACAATTAGGAGCAAGTATGCAAGAAGAGAAGGGAGGGCTTCCTAGATTGTATATTTGAATGTTGGCTGTCTTGGGGTGGCTTT
This sequence comes from Mohoua ochrocephala, assembly GCA_013398855.1. NCBI lineage: Eukaryota > Metazoa > Chordata > Aves > Passeriformes > Acanthizidae > Mohoua > Mohoua ochrocephala. Next base: position 15,097 of record VZTA01016813.1, read on the forward strand.
ATGC
>VZTA01016814.1:0-47600 GCA_013398855.1 Mohoua ochrocephala
TAACCAACTGAGCTCATCTCAAGGTTGGCAGTCAGTTGGGTTTTTTTACAGCTAGGAGTTTCTCCATTGAGTTTGTTTATTTCTTATTCTTTCTTATTTCAATATGTATGATTCCTGACTCTTCATACTTTCTTTGCATCTTCACCTTTTTACCCTTGTGTTTCTGAGAAACACAGACAGATTAAATTTGGGGGGGACCATGGGAAGCCAAGGCAGTGACAGCTTCAAATTTGGTTCCAGCTACAGAGACAGATGAGGTTGTTCAGTGCCTTATACTGCTGAGTTTTCAGTACCTCCAAGGGTGAAGATTCCATATCCCATCTGGACAGCCCATTCCAGTATTTGGCAGGCATCATCATGAAGATTAATTTCTTTATTTCCAAATAGAATTTCCCTTACGGCAATTTTTCTTTGCCTCCAAGTCTTTTGCTGTGCACCTCTGAAAAAAAATTTATCTGTGTTTTCTATGAGCATTCATTATGTAGTAAAAGGAAACAAGTAGATGTCCCCTTAGCTCATGCCTCTTCAGGCTGACTAAACCCAGTTCTCTCAGATCTCTTGATATGTCATGTGCTCCAACTCCCCTAGCTGAAGCTATAAATGCGCTGCTGCTTATAAGGATTCATTGTGAGACCCTGTAAAGCCCTGTCAAAATCCCTTTGCACTTTTCCAGATCTTTATATGAAACGGTGTCTTTCAAGGCTGGTTGGTTCTTGGTTTTTCTAATTCTGTCTGACAAACTGTAGAGCTAGCTTTTATCCAGAGATGTAATGGTGCCTTGCCATTTCCTAGGAGGCTCATGGAAGATTTCACTGTAATGTTTGTATATAGCTTGAATTCCTATATGCTATGGTTTACCTATCTTCCAGATCTCCTTTGTGTGTCTTTTTTTCTTTTTGTTTATTTGTTTGAATCTAGCTAGGGGTTTAGCTAGATAGACATTTATGTCTGTGTCCTAGGTGGCCTAGGTGACCCAAAAATATGTATTCCGTATTTTTTCTACATCATCCAGTCTGTTTTACTGTCCCTTAAAGATTCGGGGCTGGAAGCAGAACTGGAGTGTTTTACCCTGGTTCACACAAAGGAGGAGTTGTGGCATCCCTTTAAAAATAGGGAACGCACAGGTAGCAAGCTCTTTTGTTTTCTCCAGGCTCCCGAGGGGGTTGCTTTGGGCAGGTGTCCCAAGTCACATCTTGAGAAGCTGAGGTGGCACAAGACAGAAGCTCTTCTGTCTTCCCCAGGCTTCGGAGAGTTTTGCAATGCCTTCACTCCTGCTGCCACCTGCCATTTGTTGGGGGTGTGAGAAGGAGCCCACTTGACCAGTTCCAGCTGCTTCCCACAGCCTCTGCACCACACTGGGAACTCGGACCCTCTCTCTGCAAGTTCCAGGTGCTGAGGGGGGTCAGTGCTGCAACATCTGGGAAGTTTCTGCCAGAGTCCTGGCAGACTGACTCATTTTGGACAAATAAGAATACTTCCATGTTTTTGTTTTGTCCCTGTTCCACACTGGTTGTTGTTTGAGGGAGAGGGAGTTCTGGAACCTCAGGGGCTCAGTTGCTGTGCTGGTTTCCTTTGTTCTCTCTCTCAGCCATATGGTCCTGAGTATGGGGCTTCTCTGCCATCTTGTCTTTGTCCTCTGGGCCACGTAGGCTGCTATGTTGGCCACCATCTTAGGAGTAGGGAGGGGACTTTGTTGCCATCTTTTGGCATCTTTTTGTTTTCTTTGTTCCCAGGTGACCATGCGTCTCAGCACCTTTGTATCTAGTGGTTTTTGCTTTTATCTTGGTTGTTGCTATTTTCTTTTTTGTAAACTGTTATTTTTTTCACTTATATCTTCTCACATCCGTCTGTCCTTATTGGTGAAAGGGGAATGATTAAAACTAAAAAGGAGGTAACTCATTTTAGAGTCTCCACCCTGTATAATTGTTTTAAGCTAAGACAGTCTGCTATTCACCTGATGCTTTTCTACCACTCCCCCTTTGCTGAGAGTTTTGTGTATAATCCAGTTTTTGCCATATGAGAACAAAATGTACATGTTGCAAGAAAAGACATAAAGATACAAGGATGACTAGGAATTCTTTATCTCAGTTTTTTCCTGGGTTGCTGACCATCTTACTCTAAGCTTAATGTAATATTTTATCAAATCTCCTGCTTAACTGGAGCTATGCGCTTGACCAATGATACGGGACCTATTTTAACACCTAAAATTTCAGACAAATCTTTGATTAATGGAGCTGTAAATAGCAATTTGATCTAAACCAATGTCTTGAACTGCCATATCCTTCAGTTGTTCCACTGTTTATACCCAGCTTGCCTGATGATCCATTTCCATTGGTTACCTTAAGCTTTGTGGTAAACGTATCTGAAATATCTTGCTTACTATAAAAGACAGTCCTGTGTGAGCAGTTTGTGCACTAAAACCTTTGCTTTTTCTAATGTCATTCCCTGATTCAAGGCCAAGGTCCAGTGACCTTGCAGGCTTGGTATTTGCCTGTTCTGACTTTTTAAATTTGCGTTGCTGAGGAGCATGGGGGTTGCACAGTTCTCGTTTTTCTAGTCACACACTCCAAATGTCCCTTGGCTAACACCAGGGCTGAGCGTCTCTTTCAAATGGTGTGAAAGTTTGCTCCAGGCAAGTAAGCTTTTGATCCACAGGGTATGACCTGTAGTGTTTCCCTTTCCATTTACATCAGAGTTATACAAACCCTTCTGATCAATCACAGAGCTTTCAATTCACAGTGAATCCATGAGAAGAGTGAAATTGAGTTACTTGGTTTTTACCTTTTTTGCTAACACTATTAATAGACTATAGAACAACCTTATCTCATGGGGCTCCAATACTACAGGGTCCTTCCTCTCACTCTCTTTATAATGCAGTAACTTTGCATGCTTGTCAAACTTTGTGAAAATCAAATCAAGAGCAGAGGAATTTGGGAGTAAAGCACCAACAGGAACCATAGCAAGGGCCTCTTATGCCTATAAAAATGTAATTTTAAGACAGATGGAGAGACTTGGAAAAGCATGTTGCGCTACAGATTTCTCAATTAATTTTTTCCCAGTTACACTAATATCACAGCTAATTCTGTTTAAAATTCTATATTTACACCCTGGATTTGTTGGTTGGTTGGTTGGTTTTTTGGGTGGGGGTTTTTTGGTGGTTTTTTTTGGTTTTTGGGGTTCTTTTTTTTAAACCCATTGTAAACCCCATTATTATAACTGTTAAAAGATTGTTTTTAAAATTTTTGTACAAGTCTCTCTACCAGTATGCTGATTTATGTGTTAACACTACATTCTTCAAACAATTATGCTCCTTTGCTTTAAATGCAGTAGTTCTCTGTCAGAGAATATATAAAATAAGAAACTGTGCCACTTAATCAGCAAGGATAAAGCCTGCATAAAGTAATGACATTAAATCCAAAACACTGTCTTTTGGTGAAGCTTAGATGGGTATCTCCCCAAAGTTGTCTCTTTTCTAGACTGGAGAATTGAGTTACTAAGGAAAATATCCTTTGCTTCAGTAGAGTTTCATGCCGTGATGGATGAGCTTTGGCTACTAGACAAACTCCTGCCCGGAAACTCACTCACTTCCCCTCCTTCATGGGAAGGAAGGACAAAATAGGAAAAAAAAGGAATGAAAATGTTTGTGAATCAAGATAAATACAAGAAATTGCTTGTCATATCTGTTGTGGACAAAACAGACATGAACTTGGGAAAATTAACTTTTTTTTCGCATATAACCACTTAAGTGAGTACAAAGTTGGTAAAAAACCATAAAAAGCTGGGCATATGTCGTTAACCAACAAGGTTTAAATTAGGAGCTCTCATCCATCTGTTAGCTGTAGAAGAATCTTCTGCACCTCAAGAAGGTAAACACAGTGCACTAGACTAGATGTAGTCTGTCTGTTCCCTGAAAGCACAGAGAATATATAAAAAATGCAAATGTTCTTCACTGACTTCAGGTAAGTGTTTATTGAACATCTGGCAGCTAACTTTTTCTTAATAACACAGTGGCTAGAGCAGAAAGGAAATGAAATATATCAAAGATTTTTAGCCAGTTTGCATTACTCTGTGCCTTGAACCCTTGTTTTTCATAACTTTCTAGTGCACATGAGTCATAAATCCTGTCCTTATGAAGGTGAAGCTCTTGATTAAGCAGAAAAAATGAGACAGCTAAGGAGATGATACAATTTTGGCAATTTGGGTGCTTCCTTGGGGAAAAAAATATATATTTTAATACATTTACATTACTGGATTAAACAGTTCTGCAAGGATGAAGGTTGGACTCCATTAAGAAGAGCATCTTTCATATAATGAGAGGCTGAGCAAGCTGGGAGTGTTCAGCTTAGAGAGAGAGAGTACTAAAGGGAAATCCCATCCATGCATATAAATATGTAATGTAATGCAGAAAAGAAATGGCACTGAGGGTCTTTTCAGTGGTTCCCAGTGACAGAATAAGAGGCAACAGCCACAAATTGAAATACAGGAGAGCCCCTCTGAGTACAGGAAAAAAAAATTACTTACCTCTTGCTATTAACATACTTTGAAAAGTTCTTCTTGTTATTTGACACAACAGTGACCAATTTCAACTCTAACTGATCTTTGGCCTTTCATGTCTGCTCCCTGTATATATCAACCACAGTTGTATTATCTTCCCATGAAGTTCAACTTCACTTCCAGAGATCACGCAACTTCATTTTCCTCTTGAGCTCCGTGAGGAGTTCCCTGTTGAGCCAAGGTGGTCTTCTGCCCCTATTGCTTGACTTAAGATATGGTGGAATCACCTGTTCCTGTGGTTCTAAGAAGTATTTCCTGAAGACTGACCAGCACTCATGGACTCCTAAGCCCTCAAAAACTAACTCCCAGGGTACTCTAATGAATTTGATCATTTCATGGTCACCGTGGCCAAGACAGTCACCTACCATCACATTCCCCTTGAGTCCTTCTCTATTTACATATAACATGTCCTAAAAATCTTATTTCCTGGCTGACTCACTGGGTACTTTTGACAAGAATTTATCTTTTACAAACTTAAAGAATTTCCAAGACTGGCTTTTCAAAGAAGAATGATATTCCTGGTTCTGTCTGAAAAGTTGAAATCTTCCTGAAGAACAAGCGCCACTGATCCAGAGATTTCTCCTAATTGCCTGTAGAAAAATGCATCAGTGCTTACACTTTGGCTGGGCAGTCTGTAGTGGACATCCTCTAAAATTCTCCTTTGCCTCTCATTTCCCTGATGTACACCCAGAGGCTCTCAAACACATAATCACTAACTGTAATGTCTGTACAATCAAACCTCTCCATTAAGTACAGTGCGAGACCTCCACCTCACCTGTCCTGTCTATCCTTCCTGAGCAGAGGATAGACCCCCCCATCCCAGCACTCTAGTCATGGGACTCATTCCACAGAGTCTCCCTAATACCAATGATATCAGCTCTGGAAGCTGGCCAATGCTTCCAGTTCATTCTGTCCATAGATTTTAATATAAAGCCCAGATTCTAGTTTAGGTGAGAAAGGACACCTTGAGATCATCTAGTTCAACTTCACTGCTTAAATGGGGTCATGTAGAGCAGGTTGTCCAGGACTGTGTCCAGTTGGGTTTTGAATGCCTCCAGAGATGGAAACTCCTAAAACTCTCTGGGCAAATGGTGGTCTGACCACCCTGTAAGATAGATTGAACTATTGAACAATGATTAATAGGTTGAAATGCAAAAAGTCCAAATCCCGGATTCTGCATGTAGAATGCAGTAACATCAGGCACAAGTATAAATGAGGAGAGGAATGGCTGGACCCTTAAAGGCGGCTGACCATCTGAAACACCTGCATACATTTTGAAATATTCGTACATGAAGTTGTAGGAAATACCCAGTGAGACATGACCTGTTGTTCTGGTTTTGTCCAAGACAGGGTTAACTTTTGCAGCAGCCGGGAGGGGCACGGCCACGATGGTGGACTTCTTTGATACCACCTCATGCCATGCACTGGGAAGATGAAGGGCACTTGAGTTTTTTCTTGTTTGCCAAACTGTGCAGTAGGGTAGCACAGAGTCCTGTGTGGTGAGTAATTGTGTGTGAATCACTCACTTATATTATGCATTTTAAGCATTGTTGTTTGTATTGTTCAGTTTCTTATTACATTGCTATTTCTAGTAAATTGTTTTTATCTCCATCTGGGATATTTACCTCTTTGTGCCTCTCATTCTCCTCTCCATCCTTCTGCAGGGGGAGGGGAGGGGGAGAAGTGAGCGTGCAGCATATCATTGAGGTGTTTCAGTGGGAACACTAAGCTGGGGAATACCATGCCTAAATTACACCATCTATCCTCATTCAGATGCTCATAGGAGAGCTGGAGTCTTCTCTCTGATGCTGAATGTGGTGTCTAAACAAATTATTTTTAGTATAGGCTTGTTCAGAGGGAAAAGGCTCCTTTACTTCCAGTTCAAATAAGTAGCAGACAAATTTAGAAGAAACAGCAAGGTGTATGCAATGATATTATTTATCAGCAAAACTTAATTTCTTTGGGAGCCTCAAATGTGCAAGTTTTGTAACCAATTCACACAGCATATAATTTTTTCCCTCACTAATATATAAAGGCATCATAAAAACCCAAGGGATTAATTCTGTATGTAGTTGTTTGGGAACAGAAACTGTGGGACACCAAGGAGTTCATATATAGGTCAGCATACTTAGCTGATGCAAGGTCAAGATAGAGTGAAGACGAGATTATGAAAGCCTGGACTTGAATTCATTTGTACCATCACTAACTGCTGCTAAAATCTGTGGAAGGTCTTACCAAAACCTCCTCATGATCATAAATGCAACAGAGAAAGAGCAAAGCTTTGAATGCTTTGAATTTTGGCAAAAACCAGGATTGTGTAAGAAGACAAGCAGAGTTTCTAAGTCTCAACAGAAAAAAAAATTCCCAGACTGAACCCAAATCCCTGTATAGTCGATACATCCCTTTTGGACATGGAATTTCTATCAGTCTAACGCCTGTCTGTAAGATGTCTTATTCTGTTGGGTAAAATGTCATTTGAAACGTCTATTGAAATGATAAAAAAGTAAACCAGTGACACAAAACTTCATGCATATTTGCATTTCTTATTTTTTTTCATCTTACCCAGAGGGCAGATTTAACGTAAGCAGACAATGCAAACAGAGGTGTTCAAACGAGTCTGTATCATAAAGATGTATGGGGTTTCTCAGATATCTCCCCTGGTAAATTCTCTTTCTTGGATCTAATTGGAATTCAACAAACATAAGTTATTTTTTTATTTTGAAGAAACTAACCGCTGAAGGGAAAAAAAATCAATAGAGATTTCTGGTCAACAAGAAAATGGGCAATTGTCATACTATTCGATTTTAAATTAAGGCTTTCATCTTTAAAGGATTTACTGAACTGTAGAAAACACATATGGATTACAGAGAATTAATTTATGGAAAATGCAATGTCTGAGGCCTCTTCATTATTTTTACACACTTTCCAGCAGTTTCTATCAGCTGTACTCCTTCTATGTTAGGGTAGGCAGCAATGGCGAGAAGGCTCTGGGGCACACTGTCATAAATGAAAGTGTTATGACTCAGAAGTATTAGAAAATACATTGAACCAAACATATTTGGTTTGGGAAATCTGTGTTTAGTCATTTGCAATTGTCTCTATGCCTCTATTGCAACTTTTGTGCTGACATCCTTCAATTTTATGGTATTAAAACTTTGATTTCATGATCTATATATTCTCTTACAACACAGTGAAAGATTATAAGGAAGGCTACAGACTGAACTATTGCATCCTCCATAAGCCTATAACTTTTTGTGAAAGGATCTCAAATAAGGACTTTTAATAATTGCAGTTAGTACTTCTTGTTACTGGGAAATGCAATAGGAAAATCATCTCTGATCAGCAAAGTAGGAAAATTAGGTTACAGGTAGAATACTCACTCAGACAAGCAGTGTGAGTGCTTTTTAATGCAGAACAAAGTATGTTTTCTTAAGTGTAGAAGAAAGATACTTTGGGCACTCTATGAAACTCCACTGTAGGTGTGCAACCAAGTTGCAATATTTTTTTTTTTTTTTGACGAGACTTAGCCTTTACATTAGTGCAAAGAAAACAGAAAGCAGTATGATACGACTGGTAGTTCTAATCTAATAGTTACTTCAGCCTGATTGAAAAAAAAATTAAGTCTAGCTGACTAAAATTAGAAATTAATTTTAAAACATTGTATGTATTCTTTTCCTACTCACATCAATAGAAAAATTATTGTTGATTTCAAGAGGACAAGAAATTTTGCCTTGTAATTTACATACCATATGGAAAAAGCATAGCTAGACAACATTGCTGGGGTTTTTTTTTAATTCCTGAAAATCTGAAAACTACAGAAAATAATAGTTGTCTGAGCAAGTGATACTAAAATATCATGTTACGATGAGAATATGAAATATATATATTTTTAAGGCGTGTTTACATACCTGTGTTAAGATAGTCTATAAGGGCAAATTTAGGCTCATATCTCAAAGTTTCATGGAAACATAGAATATATGTTCTTAAGGTAATATGTTAATTGCAATTTTATTAAATGGTCAGTAACTTCATGTTTTCTTTGTCAAATTGACTATTGCTTTTCAAGCAGTCATGGAAAATAGACTGTACTCTTTGTCAGAGATTACATTACAAATATTGTTTTAAAATAATGAAAATCCTTCTGCTGCAAATAGACTGATTTAATGAAAGGGACTTCCAGATCAACATTCCTTTTACACCACAAAAGGAAAGGGCTTTTTTTTGTGTAAGTGTTTTCAGAAGATGAAACTCAGTCCTACAGGTGCTGTTGATTTAATCACACTGTTACCTTTTTTCAGATGATTAAGTGAAATTCCCCCACAGAAGGTGAGGTCATCCAAGTAACAATTGCAAAGCATGTGATCCAGGTGGCCAATTACAGGCTCAAATGTTAAATCATGAATCTCATGGCAGGAGTATAACCACAGTGAGCACTTTGTGATCAAGCCAGGTACTGGTATAAATTACACTCAATAACACTGCACAGCAAATCAGTCTCCAAATAATCAGTTCTCTTTTTCCATTAAAAATAAGTAAGTAGATGAAGAACTGGAATTCTGGGGTAATGATTGGTATTAGGATTTGAAAACAAGGATTATAATGAAAGTGTATTAGAATCTTACCTATAAATGCATAAACAGAATTTACTTAAGATGTTGATACTGCTAAGATTAAAATATAGGTTTGAACAACACTTGATTTTTCATTTCACAAAAAGAGACTTCCTTAAAAAATGTGTTTTAAAAAAAAAAAAATCCTTATTGTTTGGTTGGGGTTTTTTTTTTTTCTGTTTTCTTCTCAATTTTTCATATACAGACTCTCTTTTAAAGTTGCTTCAGACCAGAGGCTTACATTGGCAGAAGTTTATTTTGGCAATGAGGCCATATTTTGCACAAAAGAAAATCTGACTGAAAACTTCTACTGTGAGAGATTTTGGAGAAAATGATAATCCTCTTCCTAAGCCTGAAGCCTCTTCTCTTTCATAGTTCTGATGTGAACATTTAACCTGCAGTCTCTAAATCAGGAGAATTAGGAAAAAAGAAACAGAAAACCTGTAATACCTTTTTTTACTAGCAAGAACAATACCAACAACTGATAGATAAGAGTGTCTTGAGTACTTTGTGTATTTCTGCCTCCTGAAAAAAACAAAACATAACATAGTTTCACTTATTAGGAAAAAATACAAAATTATAGCGACTTCTTGAATATTGCACATAATTGTCCAAAAGCAGTTTACCTGGCTAACCACTGTTTATTTTTTCACAGCAGATTTTGCACCTGCTCAGACATATTTTCATAAAACAAATAAGGAAAGTAAATATCTGTGCTATTAACCACTTTTATACACAATAGGCAGAATGTGCACAGTTTGCTTTACACTAAGGCACTGTCATAAGAAAGCCAGGATTGTGTTGGTTTCTTCCAACTGTTTTTAACTGGTGGCTGATACAAGTTGCCTGTGGAGGCAAGATGTAGTCCTGTTGTTGTCATGAAAAATTCTGTGCACATACAGTTCAGTACATTGCAACAGGATTGCAATGTACAATTATTCCTGAATTGTTTTGTTCCAAGTGGACCTGAATTGGTTGAAGCTAAGGGAACCATTACAGTGACATAATGTTCTTCCTGTTAAATATTGTTGTTTGATAGTATCCCACACCAGTGGTTTATTCATTCCTAGCAACTAGAGTTCTGTCAGGAGTAAATGAGGTTCTGTCTTTGCATATCTAGTAATAAATTATGGTACTTCTTATTGAAGATGAATAGGGTAATAAAAAATAAGAAAGAGTAAAACATCTATCTCAGAAAAGCACAAAACTATATAAATGATGAAAACAGGTATAAACTGTTGGCAACAACAATAACACACCACCAAGGGCAAATTGTGTTTTTTTCAAAAAAGTGGCATTGTACATATATTTCTCCTTTGGCCGTGATACGCAGGAATGGTCCCCTCCAGTCTGATAAGAAAAAAGTTGAATGGTAGAGGGTCTCAAGGTTGCAATATGTGTGTGGAAAGTATTTTGAGGATACCTACTCTATTTGGAAATTATGGAGAGGTAGTTCATGGTTTTCATCCTGTTTCTGATACTTGTTTCAGGTCTTGGTTTTAAGTTTCAGAGGTAGTGATGGATACAACTTTGTATGAAATGCCAGACTTTAGAATAAGAACTGAAGCATGACAGTAGCCTTTCTTCAACAAATTGCAGTTTCTTAGACATTCAGTGCGGTATCCGAAGAAGGGGTGACAGCAGCGACCATACACTTTGTTTCTTCCATCTCAAAAACCTCAACTATTCACATTCCAGTAAGAGAAGCAGTTCCAAAAACCTGGACCAAACAGAAAGTCATGGAACTTTATTACCAAATGATTGGCTTTAAGACTGAATTAAATCTATATCATATATTCATCCTCTGACTCAAGTCTCTGCACATTTCTGGCTACAAAATACCTTCAGTTAAGAAGTTGAACAATATCATTCTCTGAAATACTCCTCCACAGAACCTAGATAGGTACTGGAGATATGGCTTCAAATCTTTTTGTTAAGGACTTAGAACTGTTGCCTATATTCAAGCCAAATACTGTTGCTAAAAGACTATGATGGCTACTCAGGCTACTTGGCTACTGTTTGTAATACCACTTATAGGTCAGTATTGGGTTTCCTTGGGAAGGAGCTTCCCAGAAGCTGACTTCCTCCACAGAGGATGCTTTAAGTCAATTAACCATCTAGTAACAGGAATATCCACCAGAACTTTCTAAACAAAAGATAAATTGCCATTCTTTACTTTTAACGGGCACAACTCCTGAAGCATGATTTAGTCATCCTCACACAAATGAAAATATTGTAGTGGGCCAATGTGCAGTGACAGAATAAAAAGTTAAAATCCTAGAAACTGAAAATGGGAACTCATTTTTATTTATAACATCGTGTCGAAACATTCTTTGGTTTGAATGTATGCAAATTTAAGATCGATTATAAATATATGTTTACTTTTTCACTAGTTGATAAAACTTCCAAATTACTCCAAATCTGAAAACCTCCACAGTATTTTTCTTCTTTGTCTCTGTTTTTTAAAAAGTAGATAAACTATTTAAAATCACAGGAGATTCCTATTTATTTCCAAATTAAAATCTGTTCATAAACACAAAATACTGTTTCATTTAAGAGTTTAATTTTTAAACAAAGATTACATGATAAATCCAAGAGTACTTTCACAAGTGTTCCATAAGGTTTTTGTTCCAGTTTGATCTTTAAAGCCACACAACTTTTTAAAATTACTTTGAAATGTAATATTATTTTTTTTTTTTTTAAAATGTGANTAAAATTACTTTGAAATGTAATATTATTTTTTTTTTTTTTAAATGTGACAAGAGAACTGCACCTAAATTTACATTTGCAGTTACCTAGGGACCTTCAGATGGTATCTAGTCCATCTCTCTATCCAAAGAAAACACCCTGTCATTCTTGGCAGGTGTTTGCCTGATGTATGAGAGATATGTTTGGTGATGGAGCTTGCACAATAACCCAACCAGCTTTTTCAATGTTTATCTCTTCACATTGTCAGAACATACTAATATTTCAAAATGTTTCCTACCTTAACATTATCTTACCATCTTTGATAGCAATTGCTTTAATTATTAGAACTGTTGGCATCACTGGGAACATTTTCCACATATTTAGAAAAATAGCCTTCTTCAGGTGGTGAAATGTACTAATAAGAGCTACTCTGGTTTTCCCTTCAGGCATCTTATCATTCGTGGAGCATATAATCTTATTTTCCAAAGTGAAGATGCATATTTTAAATAGCAATAAAACAAAATATTGTGACTAAGCAATATGAGCATGAGTTTTCCTCATCTGTACATGTTCAGTTTCACTGATATTAGTGGCAGGAACACATGCATATTCAGCAGAAGTAGGAGGGAATAGCCACATTGCCTTCTCTGGAGCTGGACTTGCTCATCACAAATAGCAATTTGGTCTATTGTCTTATAAATAGGAAAATGTGTCTTTTCCACCATTCTTAATCTTTTAAAAGTGTGCCTTCTTGTTGAAAATTGACAGAGTTCCTGTTTCTCAAACAAATGTGTTGGCAAAGTAAACATTTTGTTCAGCCTTTGTTAAAAAAATAAAATAAAAAAAATTCTAGAAATTTTTTTAAAATAAATAAATGTGTAAGTAAATCTTTAAACCCTTGGACATTCTGAATGCTAACTGAGTATTCAGGTCTCACTGTGTAACTACCTTCCATGCATAAAGATAGCAGAGCCCAGGCATTTGATCTCACAGGATATTTACTTTAGGGAATGCTGATTTATACCCTGAGGTTTCTCCATTATTTGCTAATGTATATAAATGGCGATGTCAGATGTAAACATCAGTACACTTACGAAATATAGATATATGAGAGTACTTCAGCATCTAGAAAACTATACCAGCAACTGAAAGATACACGAAATATTTCATGTGTCTACTCTGGGACATGACATTTATGCAAAAAAGCAGCGTAATTAGGCATTTAAGTGCATGCAGACATCGAACAATTCCAGTATAAGATCTGTGCGAAAAAATTCTCTCAGAAATGTGCTTTACGGGACCATCTGAACCTGCACAGTGGGGAGAAGCCCCAAAAATGTAACTCCTCTGACATGTAATTTGTGCATAAACTTACTTTTGAGGAAACATCTTACACAGCTGCATGGTAAAAATAATTTTGACTGTTAGGTCTATGAGTCATCTATATGAATGTTCCTGTCATACACCGAAACAATGACGAAGATGGAAGAAAAACAGTAGGAATGGAAGTAATTGGAGAAATAAAATATATGAGTAATTGCTCATTAGCCTTTATTGAAAATTAAAATAGAGATGGCAACTGATTTGATAACTTTGAATAAAAGTAACCTGACTTTCTACTAAGTTCTGTCTTAAATCTGTGCTTGTGTGCCACAGAGTGAATCTTAAGCCAAGCAGTGACAAGAATTTCTCCTTGCATATTAGTCCTGCAACCTTGAACTTTAAAGTAGACTGGAAAAAGCAATTTGGAATACTGTATAAATTACACGATTTTACTAGAAACTGCATACTGTGAAACAGATGCTTGTTCAAAAGTTACCTGATTGTTCCCTTCAGAGAATAATTTCAAGATTAATTCTATTCATTTGCTTCTGCAATTCAGCAATGTCTCATCTTCCCATTGTCTGGTCTGTGTTACTTATGATTTCCCTCTATAATAAGAAGGAACAGTTTGTTGCTAGAAGCTTTGTAAGAGAAGGATATCTGCATCTCTTATTCAGCAAATAAAAAATGTTGAGAAAAATAATTGCAGCATCCTGGGAGGTAGTAGTTCTTTAATAGCAGTATTTTAACTTCACTAGAAACCAAGTGAATGTCAAAAATTTCACTTTACTGTCAAATTCAGTTTCCTCATCACTTCTTAAGATCCTAGGAAAATGTCAAGTAAATCCAACACAATTAGAGGTATCCTTGACTGAAAGGCTATTTTCCCTGAAGAAGTTATTAAAAGAACATTTTAGAGTCAGTTTGCTCAGTACCTGTGAAGAATTGATAGCTTGTACTTCTCGTGTTCTTAAACCAAAGGGGGGAAAAAAAAGGAAAGAAAAAAGAAAAAGAAAGAATTGCTCTTGGCAATGAGAACCTAGAGGCTGACACTAGCAGAATACAACATGATGTGGATCCAAGAGTGCAAGCACGTTGCTTTCATCTCTAACCACATTTAGGTAAGTTATTCTCAGCTAGCACATTGAACCATCGATGGCATAGATACGTGTTATTCTACTGCTTAAATATGGTTTTAAAATGGGGGAAAAAAAGAGAGAAATTATTTTTTAATTCAACCTGCTTTTTAGGAAAGACACTAATACAAAATCTGTGTTTATCTTTTATAATTATTGTGATGGCACGGTGTATATTAGATATATTCCTACATGCTTTCCCTGAAGAATTTTGTGATTTAGGTTGAGATACAGATTGTGATTGTGTCCTTGTCCATGGCGGGGGGAGGGGTTTGGAGCTAGATGATCTCTAGGGTCCCCTCCAAACCACACCATTCTCTGATTCTATGCTATGACTGGGCATAGCAGCATGAAACTGTTTTAGCCTGAGATTTAGGTATCCTAGTCTTTCCAAGTAATGGAATTCCTCTAAAGGGCATTGGGAAGGTTATTTGATATTCAAAGTAAAATCAAATTATGGGCCATCATTTTATTGTCAAGAAAAAAGTTATAATTTAAGATCTGCTATTTCCAGGCAAAACAGAGAAAACCCAAATCAAAAGAAACTGAACCAAAGCATGAAACCCCAACTAAAACAACTGTGCCCCCTCCCCCACCCTGCAACCCCTGTCTAAAGAACTATGAAGGTAATTTGTAGGCCAAAAGAAGCTTGATAATATATCATTAACTTCTTGGGCAAAGAACTGTTAAATAAGATACTTTAACTAGCAATAAACAGTTTTGAAAGCTATAATTGAACATTGCTTCAGTTCTATGTAAGCATACATATGGTACAACTTTATCTTTGTGACTATTCCTGTTTAACTCAGGTGGACTATACACAAATTAAGTAAAAGGAGGAAGAGCTTCTTTGATCTATATTTGATGAATAAGTAGAAGTAGAGGTAAATTCTAAAAATCTTATATTAGTAATCTAAGTTACATGTTAATACATGAGAAGTCTTTTATGAATATTCCTACATAAAATCCATTACCCTGAGGTAACAAATAATACATTATTAGCTTCAATAAGGACCATAAGTTGAATCATTAACTTACAATATACAAATGCACTAGATAGCTTTTTAAGTATGTTATAAAATACCTTATACCTTTGGTACATTTTCTCCATCTAGTCTGTTTTCATTTCAAACCCAAATTTATGTGGTAAAACAAATAAACAAACAACCAGACAAAAAATATGTGGAGATTTTTTTCAGATAAACTGGTACATCTTAATGTGCACAACTAGGGAATAAATGAACTGCTAGCACTGTGCCAGTGCTGCAGGTTTCTATTATATATGCCATATAAAAAGATGCCTAATCTTTCTTTTTCTCTTAATCTATGTCACAATTTTTTTTTCACAATAATCCCTCTCTAAACTGTGTCTCAGAAGAAAAAAAAATCAACTTCATTTTAGCTCACAGACCTTGCCTTCCCTAAAACATTTAATCATCTTTGAGAACAATTCTGCAGTCAAGTTATTTGACAGAAATCAACTAGCACTGTCAGTTGCTCAACAGAGGTCAGCCTCACATGAGCCTTTAAAGCTTTTTGCTGGAGTTTATCCTTACAGGTTCAAGCACCTTAAATCAAATGAAGGTACGTGTAAGCAAGCAGATGTGCAGTTGCGTACATTGTTTCTCTCATGGCTCAGACTGTTAGATAATCTTTAGCAGCAATGGAAACTTTCGAAGGAGTCCATGGTCTCATAAGATCAAGACTATCTCTAAATGTATGATGATCGTTCTTTCAGGAAAGATCAAACCACTTGTATTCTTAGTTCACACGTTTAAGCCCCACAGAATATAATTTTGTGAATGAATTTCACTTAGTGCGGAGCATCTAAAATATGTCTCCTTTCTTCAAAATGGTTAGACTTCTAATTATCCCCCTTCTTCTCTTCTCCCTCTGTCCTTGTCATTCTAGTATTTTACATTTAAGAACTCCCTTTCTAACAGACTGAATCACAGTACAAACTTGCCAGATCAATTGTTCCATACTTAAACAATTTCCCTGTAATTTAATTGTGGTTATTTCCCACGGTAATGGACAAGATAGCCCTAATTTTTTTATTATTATTATTAATTTTTTTTTTTTTTTTAATGAAGAAGTGTGGGGGCTTTTTTGTGCTTGCAACTGATTTTTTTTTTTAAACCTGTTCCTTTCCAAAAATGAAAATCCTTTGAAGAAATAATGGAACTCTTTTTTAAAGTAACAGGAGCAATTCTGCTGCCTGGAATTGTTTATGAATGATGTGCTTATTGCCAGCTTGGATAAAACGTCTCCACATAGCACAAGCCTTCATACTGTAGTGATTGCAGAGTCTCAGTGACTTCACAATAGGAATTTGGAGCTTTCAAATGAGAAGTTGCACAGCACTAGTTCCAACATCACATGCTTTTACCTCTAAATTTTTTGTTTTATTTGTGAGGTTTATTTTACAGCATATGCTAATAATTGAATTGGACAATATAGTGTAATGATAAATTCACAATCGATGTGTTAATGTAGAACTCTGTATTCTGATGCATGTGCAGAATTCTGCAGTATGGATCAGCTACTCTCTTTCACTCTTTGTAGAAAGTATCTGAAAAAATAGACAAACAAACATGCAAACAAACAAAACCCCCTAGGACTTCTTTGCTGTAAAAAAGTGTATAGACAATGTATTATACAGAACAATTGGAATTTCATTAGGTAGAATTAGTATTTAACCTCTGTTATGTGGGTTTCAGAGGCACCCACATAACTATGAGTTAAACTGGACATTAAGCTAGTAGAAATCAGATCAATTTTATAACTGAATAATTATTTGAAAAGTCTAAGAAAATATTCTTGCCACTTGCCATATCTGAAACTGGTAAATGTACCACAAACTGCCAGTATTTGGAAAATTTCCAAAATTCTTATACATATTACAATATTTTTTTTCAAATTTTGTTCATGTGGAGAATTTTGCAAAAGAAAGGAGAGTGACATTGGTTTTGATTAACAGATTGTGTGTTTATTCCCTTACTTCACCTAAATTAAAATATTGTGATTGTAATTTAATTCTAATGAATTATTGACATTCTGTTAAAGTTGGGAGCTGGAAATGCTAACTGATTTTAAATGAAGCTGAACAAGGACATTAGTTTATATTCAAATTAAATTCAAGCCTTCCCTTCCCTGCTCCCTCCAACCCCCCAGCCCCCCCACCTCCTTGGCATGGACTTGTGCTCAACAGAAGTAAGACAATCTCTTTAATTCTTTTGTTCAACTGAAACCCATAAGTATATCTATTTAACATAAATCTTTTACAGAGTCTATGTTTAATCTTATATGTTAAAATCTATTTCTCTATATATTTCCTGGTTTCTCATTTGGTACTGAAAAAGCCTAAGCCTGAAACTAATCTTGAATATCTGGTCCCTATCCTTACAAGAAGCCAAATAACTAAACACAACATATTTTCACAGAGGCCAATTTCACATTTTGAATCAAAGTTATGATCCAGAGCCCTTTAAAACAGATGCCAAACAGTCTGTTGGAAAATAACTCATTTCAAGCCCAGGCAATAATATCAAGGCAATTATAAAGAATGATGAAAATAAATCCCAATGTAAGGAAAGAATTTTCCTAAACATCCATAGGAAATTAAGAATACTGAAAATTTTTCCAGTCTTGTTGGTTTTAGCTGATCTTGGAGTGGAGATCATTCTGCAGTAGCAATGACTTGCCTTCCTACCTGGTGCCACAGAGTATGTCATGCCATCAAAAAGCCATTCACTGTTATGTCTAAGATTTGAGGTTATTTTCTGAGGATTTCCTAGAAGCTGGCAAGTTGGCTAGTTTGTCTGAGTGCAAATAAATTGGATCAAAAGCTGTGAGAATACCATGATGGAGATTACTGAGCTACCCTTTAAATAGTCGCTCCATTAGGGTAACACTGTACAGCAACATGTACAGATATTAATCTAGGTCCCTAAGAACCAACAGAGGCCCACAGAGTTTCCCTCCAAATGTCTATAAAGTCTGTTTCAATTAATTACATTTCTAATTTTACGTGTTTATTTTTGTTCTTAACGGCACTTAGGTATTTTGTGCAGCACCTCATATTTGGGCTCAAACTTGGTAGTGGATAATCTATATCCATTAGTGGTAATAGAGATCTGATAATAATTTAAAAGTTATAATGAAATTGGTATCAAATTATTACTGTAATAGTTCCGTTACTTTTTATATGGGTGTTGAAGGTTCACAACTAAAACTGTGTGCATGTTCCTTTAATGATCACAGGCTAGGAAAAGTAATCCTTCATTCATAAAATATACATTGGGCCTTGACCATTTCTCTAATGGTAGCTCGTTATCTATTTGAGGATGTTATGAGCTTAAAATTAAAATTATAAGAAATTAAAATAAGAGACAAGACTATTAGAGGAACTGTGACCTAATTTAAGTGAAATTGAACCCAGGATTATTTGTGGAAAGGACTAAAAGTAGTGGAATAGACACTAGAAACCTTGCTATCTCTTTAGGTCAGTTTTAGAAGAAACCTCTGACAGGAAATGACTCCAACTTGAACAGAAATCCATTCCATTCAGGGTTGGGGGGTGGAGGAGAGTGGCAGGATGTTGTTTGCTTGTTTTAAAACACAGTTATTTCACTAAATATCCATAAAATGTGTAGGTCACAGACTAAGACCTTTTCACCGATTCTTGGTCAGATAACAAAAAGCTGTCAAAATCGTCCTGATCTGTTTAAAGGACCTGTGTTAACCTTGCTAAATCAGTGTTCATTTCCTGCATCCCCAGCTATAATACTTTTACAGCTATTTAATCTACAGTTTTAATGCATATATAAAAAAATAACATATCCTTTTTGGGACTTGGGCATCCCTACTTACTCAGTTGTTAAGGAACTGGACTTCAGTTTATTTTTTGAAATAGACAACTGGAAACTTGTTTGACCTTTCTACTGTGTTCTGCTCAACATAGGGAAAAAATTGGAGATTTTGGTATGTAAACCTATCATTAGGTGTAATTTCATGCTTGTGAAAGACCATAAGTCTACATAGAAAAGAGAGAACAAATCTTCCCAAAATATCCAGTGTGAAAAAACCCCTTGTGACTAATCACATTCTAACCCGTATTTAAATTTAACCTGTATTGGTGACTATCTAGAAATAAACAAAAACAACTAAAAATCTACCATGTGTACAGTTAAAACACCTCAAGTCGTGATAAAACCCCCATAGTTTCCATCTCATTTGGTAGCCATGGAAATTATATGTATTTTGGTAGATGGATCACACTGTGTTCTGGTGCTGTGTTTTCTTTTAGGGGAGTGATGTTTCTTCTCTTTTTCTGGTTTGTTAGTTGGTTTTTTTGTTATCGCTGTTGTATACTAAGCCTAATAATGACAGCTAGGGCATCTCTAAAAAGTGCTTCTTTTTTACTCGTGAAGTGCCTCTTTTCTTTTTACTCATGAAGAGTGCTGTTAACAAGGTCAGAATTAGCAATCTAACAGGGACATTAGATCTTTTTTTATATATTTCAGAGGAAAGAAGTGCTAAAGGCAAATTTTTTATCATGGCAATGAAGGGGGTTCACAAGGACTGTTCCAGAGTATGACTGCCACCTTGAGCTTTTCATTAAAAGAATGGCAGAATATTTAAATAAAGCAATGCTGCTTCCTCAAATAAGACTAAAAGATGTTTGCAACACCTGTTTGCCAGTTCTTTGTCTCCTGAGGCTCTTAAAACAGTGCAGTAATCGTCAAACCAACATATAAGTGCTGTAACAAGGGGGCTGTAATGCAAAAGGATAAAAGAAGGACCATCACCTCAAATTCCTGCTAAGGACAGAACTGACTTAGACATCTACCTATTGGCAAACAAATACCAACGCTAACACAACGATAACACAGCACAACATTTCACTGCATTTCCTAGGTCTTCTAAAAGTTGACGGCTTCCTTTTGTGACAGCATTAGTCTTTGTAGGTGTTAGCTACCTTACACTGCTCCTAAATTTGTCAAATGCATTTGCTGCTTCAAAACCTATGTTATAGACTTCTGGAAAGTCTTCTCACTTGACAGAACTAAAAAATTAAAACTAGTAATAAAAAACCCCAAAAACCTACAACCAATAAATCATTGACTGTATTGTATACAAAAAACGTACTATTTGCTCACCATGATGTGAAGTGCTCTTCATTTGAAACATCTTTATCTCTCTCCTCAACTCAAAAAGGTGCAGTTATGATGGTGGCAGTGAGTAGTGAAGTCCAGTGTGTCCGCTGTAATTATTGGGACACTGTTTGGGTTTCTTTTTGTAGTGTAGGTGTTGGCATCTTCTTGTTGAAGAGATTAAGTATTTATCAGATCATTGTAGTATATACTTCAGAGAAGACCCCTCATTTCCTGTTGACTGTATTCAGTGAGGCTGTTTTCTTTTGTCAGAATGAAAATCAATGGGCTCATTCAATACTAAAAATCAATTTCTTCCATTTAGATTACACTGCTTTTACGTGCTTCATTGTGTGTAAACAGGCTTCTCACTCCTCAGTTTATCTTAAAATTTGTCTAAAATTAGGAAGACAAATATCCAGGTTTTGAGAGTTTCCTCTATTTTTTTTTTTTTTTTAATCTGTCGCATATTTTTAAAGAAGGTAAAATTGCTGGAAACATATAATGTTTCCTTCTAAGGATCACCATTTTAAAATGCTGCTTGGTTACAATTCAAGATTAAAGGTTTATAATTTACAGAGGAGAAAAAGGTTAGTGCTCAGCAAAATACTTCAAAATTGCCTACTTTACACTATATTCATTTAAATTGTATTGGAACAAACTATTTTGAAATGTTTTCTTAATACATGTTGATGTAATGACTACATTCCTATGAAATATTTTTAAAAATGTGGGATTAGTATATTGCTATGGAAGATGTGAAAATATTTCATTTAGCTTAACTTACTAGTGAAGAAAAAATTACTAAATATATGTAGAAAAAATTTTGAAATATATGTCTAATAATACCACTAAGCATATTTAATATGTATAAAATCGATGGGACTTCCAGTGCTAAGAGACACGTTTATTAATTGTGTACAAGAATCACTATTATGCCATAAGGTTATAAGACATTCTGTTTCATTTTCCCCTCATCCATTGCATAACCAAAAGGAATAGTAACAGAAATAATGACGACGCAATGATAATGCAAGCAATATAAAGCTAGTTATAGTATTCACGGCGTTACAAGAGTCATTTTCTTTTCAAAAGAGTAAAATTATTTTATATTGGCTGTATATCTCCTGATTTATTTCAGAACTTGTACAGATCAGGGACAAAACCATATATCCTAAAAGCACATGTAAATTATAATGGCCTGAAACAGTGATTTCTACAAACGTAGGGGATTATATTTTGAAGATAGGAACTGGCATTAAATACAGAATGAACTGGATCAAATGGATTTCTATAAATGGGGATGTATTGCTCTAGGAAAGCCTGAACCCAAATTCAATACAGTGCAATCATTCAAAATGAAGCATTTTACATCCTTACATATGCAAATAGAAGTAGGGGAACAAATCTTGGATTCAGTAATAAAGTAAAAAAATGGTTTCTTTCAGGCTGTAGCAAAGATTTGAGATTTACGAGTCTGACTTAGAGAGTCCTTTGATTTAAGATATTAAAAAGTGATAAAACCAGAACAAATAGAGGCAGCTAACAGACATATCACTATGTGGGCATGGAAAAGAGCTGGAGATGCTGCTGAAGGCAGCACAGGACTGAGCAGTAACAGGGCTGATGTGTCACTGGGCACAGTCCCCACTGACTGCAGCAAATACAGCAGGCACGGCATAGCTGTGCTGGAGAGAGGACAGGGCCGCCCAGACCTGGGGCTGCCGGGCTGCCTGATGCATCTCACAGAGCTGGGGCTGGTGGAGGTGCTGTCCCTGACTGTGGGAGCTGGGTCTGTCAACAGGGCAAGGAGCCGTGAAAAGGGCAGATGGCCCAGCATCGAGGGATATGTAAACAAAATGTACAGGGTCTTCTCTGAGCCCATGCAAACAAGAGAGCTCAAAGCTCCAGGAGGGATGGGCAAAGACTGTGTTCATTGGATTGCAGATGGACACCTCTGTGGTAGCAGAGGCAGGGAGATGATGTTAGGAGGAAACAGCAGTGTGGCAGTGGGTGACTCCCTGCTGCGGAAAGGCCTCCATCTACTGACCAGATTAATGTTAGGTAGGTTTGCTCCTTGCAGGGGATTCAGATCTTGCATACTGCTTCTCTGGACATCAGACTATTAACCTTGCTACTTTGCCACATGGACACTGTGATGGGTTAACCTTGACTGGCTGCCAGATGCCCACTCAGCTGTTCTCTAAGTTCTTCTCACAGGACAGGGGAAGAAAAGACAAAAAAGGACAGGAATATTTCTCACAGGCATGACAGATTCAAATTTGGGAAAATAAATTTAATTCATTGTCAATTAAAAATAGAGTAGGGTATGAGAAATGAAACCAAAATTAAAGCTTTCCCCCACCTCTCCTCCTTCCCAGGCTCAACTTTGCTCCTTCATTCCCAACTCTTCTGTGTTCATCCCCGTGAGCAACACAGAGTATCAGGCAATAAGAGCAACTGCCGGTTCACATCTACTTCTTCCTCCCCACCCACTTCCCCTTCTCCAGCGTGTGATCCTTTCCACGGGATACAGTTCTTCACGAACTGCTCCAGTGCGGGTCCTTTCCACTGGGTTCAGCCTTTCAGGATCAGACTGATCTCCTACAGGGTCACAGCTCCTGCCCAAAAGGCTGCTCATGCAAGTATTCCTCTCCAAAAGCTACAGCTCCTGTCAGAAGCAAGCTCCATCATTGGGTCTTCATGGACTTCAGTTTCTGTCACAGTGTAAGGACTTAAAGAGCACAAAGAACTGTCTCAAACACTGTCAAAGAAGGAACTACCCATAAAATAATCCACCACAAGGGGAACTTAAGCACATATGGCAAATAGGAAGGTGTTAATACCGGACCTAAATGGAGGTGAAGGTTTGGAATTAGCATGCTGAACAGAATTCCACTATGCAGACTTGGAAACTTGTGACAGGTGCAGACAGCAACAACAGGAAGATTCCAGGCCTGGTGAGGCAGATCTGAGTGACCTTGCTGGACATAAAATTCCTATGGCAAACTGTGAAAAAGGAAGCAGCTGCTTCCACAAGTGTCATCCCAAGTTATGGGAACAGCACCTATGGCTCATGGATACTTCGGACTTGGACCGTATAAAAATGGCACCTCCAGCAGAACACTCTGGGACCCCTACCACTGATCAGACCAGGGTGAAGAAGGACCAGCAGGACATGGCAGAAGGTCATGTGATGGTGCTATCTTTTGCTTAATGTATCTCTCTTTTACTCTCTTTCTCTTCCTCCACAGCCCTTCTTCCTACTTCTCTCTCTCTCTTCCTCACATTTACTGTTAAATAAAATTGATACTATTAATTATGATCATGTTTGCAGCTTAATTCAGACAGAGGCACCCCTTAATAATTGGATCATAACACAAGGCATATCTACCTCCTCTAGCATGGAATCCTGCATGGGCTGCAGGATGGATCTGCTCTGATGTGATCCTCAGTGCTGCAGGGAGACAGCTTGCCTCACCTTCTTCATGTTCCAGGAGAATCTGCTCTGACATGTAGGGGATCACCTCCTCCTTCTCTGACCCCGGTGTCTGCAAGAATGTTTTTCTGACATTTTTTCACTCTTCCCTCACAGCTGCTGTGGAGGTGTGGGGTTTTGTGGGGGTTTTGTGGGTTTTTTTACAACTTCATAAATATGCTACCACAAAGGCAACCACCAGTATCACTGATAATCTCAGCTTTGACCAGCGGCAATTCTGTTTTAGAGCTGGTTGGGACTGGCTCTGCCTAACAGAGGGGCAGCCCCTCATCTCTTCTCATAGAGGCCACCACTGCAGCCCCTCTGCTACCAAAAGGTCAAGTCTTCTTATATTTTGTACGAACAATCCATTTCAAATCTCATTGTTCTTTCCCTTTCAGATGGTCAGAAGTTTCAGGCACCCTCAGAAATATTTTAAGCTAGGTATGGATCCAGATAGTCAGTGAAGCGTGATGTCCGTTCAGTGGATTAACACAGCTCCCACCGGTGAGGGCTGCTCCATGGGAGGGGTCTTGTGGTGTAACAGAAGAGAAAGAAAGTTGGATGTGGGACCCCAGTGCTGGTCCTGGGGCTTGGCCAACTTGCTGCCCCTGCTATTCATAGTCTCACAGGATGGTTTGGGTTGAAGGGGACCTTAAAGGTCATTTTGCCCTACCCCATGCCATGGACAGGTGTACCTTCCACTAGACCAGGTTGCTCCAAGCCCTGTTCAACCTAGCCTTGAAGAGTTCCAGGGATGAGACAGCCACAACTTCTCTGGGCAACCTGTGCCAGTGACCCACCACCACTGGTCACCCTGGCAATGCTCCCTCTTGCTCCCTCTTGCCCGGTCTCAACATGACTTGAAGGCTCTCCAGGTTTTCTCCCCACGCACTCCCCAGGATGAGCTGCTTTTGGGGTGACCAGGCAACACCACATGACAGGTCATGTCAGAGTGGAAGGATCTGCAGCTCCCACACTGCACACATCCGTTCCACTCAGGTGAGGCCCACAGAGAGCTGCAGCTGCAGGTAATGCTCCCACTGTGGTGAGACAAATCCTGCCCCATGGAGACAAGACAAAGCCCTGCCATGAGGCAGGTTTTCAAGGAAACCTTTGGTGTTAGTAACAGCTGTGCAGACTTCCCCTATTTCAATCATCAAGTTGCTGAGAGGGAATTTCTGCTTCATGGTGGTCAACTGGTGATTAAAAAATATAGTTGCATTTTTTCAATGCTTATACTTAGAACTGGTGAATTCCCCTCCCCACAGGTGGCGATGTTATTGTTTAGTGCATTTTTCACTTCCAAAAAATGGTGACAATTAATTTCCTTTATTTTTTTTCTCTCTTAAAAAAGGAAGTATTTTACTGTCGGTAGAATTTATATGATCCTAAAAATTACAAAGGCATTATGAAAACAGATCTGGCCAAATAAGAGAAAAAGTTGCTTTTTATTTCAAAGAAAATGGAAACCAGGGAGACCTTCAAATCAAGCACCCTGTCCTTGTGGGGAAATTCACTTGCACAGTGTAAACTCGGTGTCATGGTCGACGTGGCAAGTGGTGTCCGTCTTGGCCACAGCAACCATAGAGCTATCGAGTTTCAAATTTCTAGTGCCGGGCCTGCACCTGTCTTGCTCCTGAGATGGACCAGGCACAAATGAGCACATTTGGAAAATCAGCATCTTTTAGTAACATGCTCACAGCAAACCCACCATGTGTTGCTCCCTCAGGGTGCCACGAAGGCTCTGGGCCTGCTGCCATCCCTGGGGACCTGTCTGGTGCTAGCAGTGGGGGGCACTAATCCTCTGGCCATCCCACCACGCAGGGCCACTGAAACAGTCTGTGCAGAGCCCAGAACTCCTGCCTGAAGTGGGAGAGCCATTTCTTGCAGAGACCTCACTGCCTGCTGAGGACTTAGGTTTCCAGCTGGGGAGTCAAGGGGCCGTGTGGGCAACAGGAGCTGTGCAGGGCAGCAACCTGGCTCTCTGCCCCTGCCGCTGTCGCCTGCTTGTTGAAGGCAGAAGCAGCTGCTGCCTTTTCCCCCTTGGGAGCTCCTCTTCCTCAGAACCTCCATCCAGGATAGCAGCTGCCAGCTTGGTGTCTGTGGGACCTGCTGGGGCAGGAGATGTGCTGTGCAGGTCACCGGCTGCCTCTTCTGCTGCCTTTGTAGCCACACTGCTGAGACATCGGGGTGCCTCCTTGGGACAAATATGAGGGTCCTCATCCTTCACCATGCCTGAGGGGTTGTCCCAGATGTAGCTGAGGTCATCTTCCCCCTGGGCCAACTCTTGGATATTGTAGTCTTTCCATTGGGACAGCTCTTTGTCATGTTCATCTTCCCCTTTGAAAAGCTTATTGTTATTGTCTTTATCCCCTTGGGAGAGCTCTTGGTCTCTCTTGTCTTCCCTGTGGGACAACTCTTTGTCATGGTCAGCTTCCCCTTGGAATGGCTCTTTCTCAAAGCTGTCTTATTTAAAATACCTCTGATTTTATACCAAATAAAAATCCCAAATAGTATACCAGATACTGTTACCAATCAAAAACATTTCTACCATTGAAAGACTCAATTTAAACCTATCCCTTAATTCATAATGTAGGGGCCTTACTAGACCCGCAATTCCTCCATCTATATCCTGTTTCTACAGCTCAAACTTAACTTGATCAGCACAGAGTGTTACAAGAATAATTTTAAAGCCTTGTTTCCGTGTTTGGGGGGTTTTCGTGGAATTCTTTTTAAATCATTTCATGTAACTTTAATGATTGTACCATCTACAAAAGCACAGACATTGTTCACTTATTTTGAGAAGACTTGAATCTCATTGTCACTTTCGAGAAGGAATGGGCTTGAAACCAGTCCTAAGAATATTTTGTTCTAATCTCTGTTTCACGAGTGCTGTTGAAGTGTTAAATACCCTTGACAAAAAACGAGAAAGGAAAATTTCTCTCTCTGTCATCAGCCCACTCAAGGTACTAGAAAAATTAAGCTAGCCACATTGAGTTTCAGATCAAACCGCAGTTACAGGATTTAACAGGTTTTAAGTAAAAATAATTATGAGTGCCTTTTAAATTTGTAAGCTCTTATCAACATAGTTCTTATCAAGAGATGTTCATTAATCCTGAATATGACTCTGCTTTTTTTACTTCTTCTCCTCCAGCTTCACATTCCTTTTCATCCTTAATAATTCACGGAATCTTTCATAGTTTCATATTGACTCTTATGTGCTTCCTTCAGACTTGAAGGGGCAATTTTGAATATTTTCCAAAGTTCTTCCAATTTATTTTAGTGCATCTTACTTTGCTCATAGGCTTTTTTAATTCACTCAAAGTTAATTTCCTGAAATTGAATATACTAGTATTCTTGTATTATATAGTCCTACTTATTATTATTATGCTGTATGAAAATAGCTGGTGGTAAACATTTCCAAGATTCTTTTTAAACTTCAGTCTTTCTTTTACTGTTGCAAAGAAAGGGCACCTCTTAGTTATATGTTTCAACAGATGTTATTCAGTGATATTCAACACTACAACAGTTTCTTCTTTTGAGTAGAAAAGGATCTGTAAATCCAAAATATCTCCCTGCTATTTGTCTGTGTCAGGTCTGACAACCTAACAGCTTCTTTTATATTAATTTTCTTTCAATGAAGTCCCTGGTACAATATGTAATCAGCTTTTGCAATGATATTTCCTTTCATTTCCTTTAATTTCCATTTTGGTTTCAAAATTGAAGCAGAAGTTATTAAAACAATGGAAATGAGAAAATTATTTTAATTTGTTAGTGTCAAAGATATGGAAAAGAATGTTACAAATTGTTATTATAGAATGTACCATGTATTTTTTATTGTTTGTACTTGTAAGAGACAAAACAAAATATTCTGTCACTGCAATTCAAGTGTTTCTGTCTAAGCCCCTTTACATATTTAAGTTGTGAGGAAAGCACAGCCCTTTCTCACAAAAATGCTGCCTTGTAAAATGCATGATAATTTACTGAAGACGGTTGAAAAAAAATAGAATTTTCATATCTTGGCTGTTTGTAATGTTATTTGGAACAGTTTTCAAATTCTCCATTGATGATGAAATTACTCACAAGACACTATTTAACACCACCTTCCTTCATTAGCCAAATTTACTTTTAATTAAGAGTAGAGTCCTGAAGCATGGACGTTTCTAGCTATCCATTTTTAGAGGCAGTTGGAAGAGATTGATGGAGCTTGGATAAAAATACACAGACAAAGTGGCTGGTACACAATGTCTTAATTTCCTCCATCCAGCTGGCATTTCACTTTTGACCTAGAGTGACATGCCTTTTCTCCCTACAGAGTTGTTCAGTTACAATCTACAGATTCCCAAGTGATGAAAAAGTGATTAAGAGTAGGTTTCGCATACCCTTTCCAACAGTGACTTCGCACTGCTTGCTTTCGTCTTACAAATTTTCTGCAGGGATGACAAGTGCTCCTGTAGGTCATTCCAAGTCCAACACGTTCTAGATGTGCACAGGCTACAATCGTGGCCCCTACAGCTGCAAGGGTCAGATCTAGATTGGTCAGGGCAAGTGCTGCTGAGACTGAGCAGTCACTCAAATATCCTGCTGCCACTGAATTTTTGGTCTTTTGATGCAGTGGTAATCTTTATCAGAGATATTCCTGTGTAATCCTCAACACTGGCTGTGGCAGCGAACCCCTTGTTAACCCTAAGAAAAATAACTAGAATGAGAGAAAGTGAGGAAAGAAGGAAGGGAGAAGGGGAAGGAGGAACAGACAAAGAGAGGAAAGGAAAATATCAATAGGAAGACAAAGAGAAAAAAGCTTACTTTTTAGCAATTCATTTAGCTCTATTGATCCACCGAGGATTATAACATGATACTCAACACGTAGACAAAATGTGATGGGAAGAATGGAAGTGGAGTGTGGGAGGGCAGTAGCATAGGACTGTCTTCTCCTTTGGCCAGGAAGCATTGGAACTAACTGATTGCTTTCTGGCTTCTCTTCATTTCAACAGATGAAGAGGTAGGTTACATGACGAGGTAGGCTACTAGAGATACAGTTTTCCAGAGATTCTTACAAGTGCATAGAGAATTAGAAATCCTCAAATTTGAAATTATTTTTATTTTGTGACTTAACAAAGTTATATTTAGAGCATAAAAGCTTTTCTCACAATGCTTATACATTGCAGAGACTGGAATTTCCAGTTCAGATATGTGGAACAATCTACAGCTCATGAAAGAACAAACGTGTTTTAGATTGTATAAAAATACCTAAAGAAGATTAAAAGTGTATCTATCTTTGGCTGGTTGTTAATGTTTCTTCACCATTTGAAAATACTCCCTATACATAGTTCAAAATCTTTTCAAAAGAAATAGTCATTTCTGGACAACAATTCACTGTATCCTTACAGGAAGTTTAAAATAACATTAGAAAATTTTTTTCTTTCAGACATATTTTCCTCTCCACTCACTATAAAGAGTGTGTTCATTAAAGCTTGTCTCAACCTGTCTAAGCCTGTTGCAATGGGTGGTAGCGGGGGGGCAGAAAGACCAAGGGACCATGGTTGGGTCCAAAAAAACCCCCCTCCGGGTTTGTTGTAAGAACTTCTCCCATTGACTCTTATGAATATTCATGTACCCCTGCAAGATGTAACCAAAGCCCCCATTCCTGCCCCTCTTTCCCCATCGGTTGTTTTATACTACCTGCCCCCTTCCCCCTCTCTCCCCTCTGGCTGTTTTGTATTACCCCGCCCCCTTCGGGACCCCCTTATAATCTCCAGCTGAAGGGAAGTTCGCCCTCTTGGTTCCTGGGACGCCGATGTGAGACCTTCCTTCCCTGGGGTCCCGCCCAATAAAACCTACGGTAGTCCGGCCAAGAGCCACCTCCGAAACCTCTGGGGGCGCCAGAACCAAGGATGCGCGGGGTGGTTGCTGGCCACCATCGCCCTGGGTGGGGAACAGCTGGCTAGCAGGGGTCTGACCCCGCCCGGGACCCCTCATGGAAGGGATCCTGTGGAACAAGCAGCATCTTTTCTCACCCAGCACCACAGAACCTGCGCAAGGCACAACATAAGCCTGCACTGTGTTTTGGTTTTTTGGGGTTTTTTTTGGTCTCTGAAAAAATAGCTCTGAGTTCTGGTCTTCACAATGCCATTGTATTGCAAACTGGTGATTCTTCGGCATGCCTTTGCTAGGCAAACACATTCGATCATCTATACAGGATGGAAGCACAATGAGCCTCATATTCACAGATTTCTGCCTGACAAAGATAAGCCTATTAGATGGAGTTAATGGGATTGCACAAGTCACCACCATCATCATCATAAGAAATCACCACTTCTATTTGTTTGATCTCTGGTGATCTGTCAGAGATATGAAATTAAGGGCACTTCTATGTATGTCCTCTGTCCAACATCTCCAGAAAGAACTTGTATTTCTAATTTCATTTTGATGACTCATGATTTTTTTTTTCCATACACAAATGTGCATAAGCTTGACGGGAAATAGTTACTGCTTGGTTTCTTTCCAGACATGCTGTTCATCTGATACACTGCCTTGTAAATCAATTGGAAACCAAAAAGCAGTTATTTAAATTAAGGAATATATGTTTAAGTATCAGAATTGCTCAAATAAAACAACTGAAAAGGTAAATTATTAGGTGCCTATTTACAGCTGTTTATATTTGTCATTATTTACAATTGCCTCTCATGAGCATGAAAATAAAATATTTTCCTTGTCAACTAGTTTTTCCATTGAATCATTAACATATTATCATTGGAAAAATACATAAAATATTTAAATATCATTAGTTTTCATTCTGCTTGGGTAAAATGGTTGATCTCAAGATGCAGAAGGAATCTAAATAGTAAAAGTTTGCTTTCTAAAGATGGCCTCTTCTGTCTCCCTCCCCTGACCACAGAATGGGTAACACTGGTTGCCAATATAAACCATAATTTTCACATAAAGATAGACACAAAGCTTCAGACCCACACTGTTTTAGGAAACAGGATAACTAGGTAAAATGACTACCTATGGACATGTTTATAGTGTTCTAGTTGGGTAGGATATTACAGTAACTGTCCATTATACTCTTAACAGCCATAATCTCATAGAGTGCTATTCACCAAATGGCTCTCAGCTCCTGTAATAGCACTGGGCAGGGTCCTACGGCTCAGCTCAATTAAAACTACTCTGACAGGGCGAGACCATTTTGGCAGACAGCACTATTGCTCTTTCATATGAAAGAGCCCTGGGAACACAATAAGCAATTTCTGCCCCATAATGGATGAGCTGGAGCTAATGTTCAGTGATGCAGTACAGATTTACTAAGCTAATGCAAGTTGACTGTGCTGTGGAATACCATACACAGCTTTCTAGAAATGGTTACACATTTTAATACTACGCTGTCTAGGTGTCAGTTTTGCTGCTTCAGTATTGTGGTGCATGTGAAATAATATACGCAGAGACAAAATGCGAGCTATAGATCACATGTAAAATTGGATTCGAAATAATAAAAAATCCAACAGAAGGAGGCAACAGTATTTCTCTTGGTTTTTGGTTAGTCTGTGAACAGATCCTTTTTTTATTCCTTCCTTATATCTGAAAAAAAAGAGATGTCTCTATCTATATCCATATCTGTACTTACACCATCTCTGCTTACCCCTTAAATAATTTCCTATTTTACATACATTTATTATATATAACATATATAGGCAGGTGTATAAATAAACTATATATTTGTTTGTTGTTTGCTTGTGATTCATGTGTGTCTTCCTCAAAAACTGAACTGGATTTTCATAACATTCATTTTTTTACTCCAAGGCCAAAATAGTCAACCCACAATCTCTGTCAATGGTCTTGCTACATAGGAGAGGATTGAGCTAACAAAGATAGATATAATATATTCTGCAAAGATAGATATAATGTATGTAATCCTGCCTCTTTTTATCTTTCCTAAGTAAAAATATGGGTTTGAATAAAAGTATTGAAATCAAAATTCAGTGGTTTCAGCTTTAATAAAAGTATTGAAATCAAAATTCAGTGGTTTCAGCTGTGACCCTTTAGCCACAAAGCTGTCAAACGGAACTCTAAAAGAGAAAAAACAAACTCTTGTGATAGAACTCTTTTTTATTTCTTGCAAAATTCACATTTATTGTGTGTAGACGCAGTTGTATACAGGTTTGACTATCATGTTTTTTATCAGCATACACACTGTTATTGCTACTGACTGCAAGGGAAATTCTGGAAATATGTGACAACACACACACATGATCAGTTGGTTTCTATTTGCCATTTCCAATTTATTTGGGGTCATTTCTATAATTTCACTCTGTAAATTTGATACAGGTGGCCATATACCTTGTATGATCACATGGGAGTACTGGTGAATGACTAAGTAATCTCATAAACACATCAGAATCAGTAGCAATCAGGATCAATTGCACTTCAGATAAATTATTTGCAACATATGAATCAGTCATCTGCTAATTCTGAGGACTAAATATGTCACTCGGTGTTTTTTAATGGGATTTGAGTAATAACCTAAGTGACTTTTCCAGCTTCCGTTAGAGTTTCTAAGGGACTTAGTCCTAGCACAAAGCAATACCTCTAATTACTTATTCAATGCACATCAGAAAGGTAGTGTTGTTATCCAGAGTCCAATAAAGCAATACAAGCAAACCTATGAGACTGAGCAGACTTTAGAAAATGTTATGAATGAGGTGTTATCTTATGTGGACATAGGAATCTTTAATATGGTATCAGGAGAACACAGCAGACAAGCCAAGATGGTCAGAAAGGAGGCAAGGTTTACTCACAACACTGCTCTGCCTCATTGTCCATCCAGTAGAAATACAAACCCAGCTGCTGGCTGGACATAAAGATGCATTTGTACTAACATCTCTTATAATTTCACTGTGGTTTTTGGAGTGAGGTGACAGAGACAGGACTGTCAATGACACCATGAGAAATGGCCTGTGCCATGAAGTGGCCTCTCCAGGCAATGGAGCAGGCACTAGACATTCTGTCTGATGTTTTGGCTGAAAATCTGCCAGATGTATCCCAGTGTTTTCACATGTAGTTCCATGAAGAAGGCCTCAAAATCAACAAGACTTCCATTCCCAGGTGGAATCCAAGTATCATTTTCCTCTTTTGCAAACACTGAAATCCAAACTGTCATTTGGCATGACGGATATTAGCGACCAAGGTGACACTAATAGGCAGTGGTAATACCTTGATGTGTTTGTATGTGCACATATGTGCCAGTACATAATGGCAATTCAGAATGTGCTTTATTCTCTGCAAACTAGGTTTGTATGTACATTTTTGACATCTACTGAGCACAGTTTTAAAATATCCTGAACTATTCTAAATCAAAATGCTTTTATTTTCTTACGTAATTATAAATTTCCACTTGTTTTCCTTATATCCGTAAGAGATCTGTGGGCTACTTTTAAGACAGAAAGGTAGTTTTCAGTAGTCATATGAAGTCCCCTTGCAATGGCATTAGAAGGCATTCCAAGGTTCCCTCACCAAAAGTGATTTGACTATGTGCCTAAATCAATGTACACATTAACATGATAAATTATTGTAATATCGAACATGCAAATGAGAAATTAATGATACACAGTTTTCCTGTTTCAGTGTTTGAAATTTGTTTTAATAACCATGCTGATAGAGGACATAAGGAAAAGCAAAAAAAAAAATCCACAAAACTATTCTAAAATAGAATATATAAAGCAACAGCAAGAGTAAGGGAGTTTTAATTTCTCTTTGAGGAAAATGTTTTTAATATTAAGTACAGGAGACTGCCTTTAGTGCTTAAACTTTATTCTTTACTTTAAAAGCAACTGTTAAACCCCCTGGATATCCATTGACCAGTGCCCAGCCTTTCCTGCATCTAACTTGTCTTCTTGAGATAACTCATCTGTTAAATATTTGTGAACATCATGGGTACATCTAAAATGCCATTGAATACTTCAGCAATGTTTAAATTGTTTCCTAAATCTGAAACAAAAATATTTTTTCATATCTAAGAAAGAGGAAAATCCTTTCATTCCAATCAAGTAAGTTACAAGATTGTCATGAACTCATAGAATTATGGAATGGTTTGGGTTGTGCAATCTAACACTTCTCTCTTTCAGTTTAAAACTGCTGACCCTTGTCCTGTCACTACAGTCCTTTCCAAAAGGTCCCTGTTCGTCTCATAAGCCTCATTTCTATACTGAGAGGCTGCAGTAAATCTTTCCTGAAGCCTTCTCTTTTCCTGGCTAAACGACCCCAATTCTCTCAGCCCGTGTTCATAGGAGAGGGGCCATGTTTATCCTGAGCTGTGAACGCCAGACCTGGGCACAGCACTCTAGACAGGGTCTCATTAGAGCACAGCAGAAGGAGAGAATCACCTGCCTTGACCTGCTGGCCACGCTTCTTTTGATGCAACTCAGGTTATGGTTGGTTTTGGGATGCAAACACATCACGCTGTGAAATGAAACACATTTTTCATCCACCATCATCCCCAAGTCCCCCTCCTCAGGGCTGCTCTTTATTCATTCAGCTCCAGTCTGTATTGACATTGGAGCCCTGAACCAGGCACAGGACCCTGTACTTCACCTCATTGAATTTCATGAGGTTCGCAAGGGCTCACCTCTCAAGCCTCTCAAGATCAATTATCACCTGGAAAAAGAAGAAATAGGATGAGTTTTGAAAGACATATTAATGCTTTCTGGACACTTTAAATATCTGATATCTAGAAATTTTGTAAAGTTATATTTTTTAAGGTGTATTTTGTACATAACTTTTATAAAGCAAGTGTTGCAAAAAGTGTTTCCTGTTGGATTCTGTAGCTCACAGGCAAGACCAAAGGTGTAATCTGTTGATCAGATATAACCTTTTCATAAGATATAAAGAAAATAATGAAATATTTAGTATCACCTCTAGCAGGAGAACAGTGGTAAATTAGGAAGATAAGGTAAATTAAATCTTCCTGATTTAATATTAAGACATCTGTGCATATATATTGTGTCATTTTACATATAATTGTGTCACTTCGGGTTGGGTATTTTTGGTCTGTGTCTTTTTTGTTTGTTTTTATTATTAGTATTAGTATTTAAACCTCTGCATTGTTTATTTTTCTTGTTGTGATCAAATATTTTTGATTGCATTTTAATCTATTCTGGAATCAATCAAGTTGGATTTAAGATGAACAGACAAAACCTCAGCATTGTTTAGCTTGCTGTCAAACCTGTAAACCCTGAGAAACCTTTACAAATGTATCATTTTCCAGCATGTCTTCCACCATATTGAGAGTCTTGGAGGGATTCACTATCTCATGAACAGGACACTGAAAATCAGCTGGTATCATAAGGTCAAGGGAGGAAGTGGTTTCTTCCAACAATCATTGTAATGCTGGTAAATTTATGACGAACAGCATTATTTTATTTGGATTTTAGTTGGGGCCTTTTACTTTAAATATATTATCTTGGCTTGAATTTGTCTTGCCAAATATTGGGAAAAGCCACTAGCATGTGAGTACTTCTGGAGCAGCTGGTGATTCGATTTCCTGGAAATGCACTGACAAGGTCTTGGCCTTGGCTTTGTAATCTGCAGATGAATTTTAGAATCTGTTGAATGGAAAATTGTTTCACTCAGCATCTACAACTAGTGAAATAGTGTCACTACTAGAAACAATAATGCTTTACATTTCTTGCAGTTATCTGAATCAAAAGTTGAAGTTTTTCAGAACCACCTGTCAAAAACATAAAGTTGATGTAGAGCTCAGTTAAGACCTAAGAATTACAAGAGCCAGAATTTAGATGTAATTCCTAATCCACTTCATAGTGGTAGAATTACAAACCTATAATATGCTCAACATTTAAAGCAAAGTTGAGGTCTCTTTTTATATATCTGTATTTCAGTACAAGCAGTAGAACCTATCTACATGTGAAGCACATATCTCGACACCAATTTTAATGAATGCAAATTAATCAATATCGTTAGTAAAGTTTGGCATACTTTTCCTAAATAGACTCCTATGTTCATTCAGCTAAAGTATTCTCTATTTCATTGTGACCAGCAGGACTAGAAAATTCCTCATTCTTGGAACCTATAAACAAACCAGACCAGCTCCTTTTTTTAATCAAAAGTCACAGCTCTGACTGCATTAATAGGTCTTAGTGGCCTCGACCTCAAGGTGAGGTACTATCTTGTCAAGATTGAGTAGAATAATATCTTATGCTTCAGCAAGAAGGTAGAAGGCTATGCTGAGATGTCTAGTACTGGGTTGAATCAAAACCTCAGTCTGAAATTGTCAACCGGTTTCATTAACAAAGAAATAAGCATCTTCAGAAATGTATGTCATCCTAAAATAGGTGTCCAAACTACATGGAATAAATAAATTTCTGGAAATTAAATCACCCTATTCACCAGCTGTGAATTTAGTTGCCTAAACAGACCTGCAATGTCATTTTGAGCCCTGTGGGGCCTATTGCTGATACCCAGGCAGGCCTCTAGGTCCCCTAGTTTTTATTGCGTCTTGGATCTGCCAGAACTGTGGAGATGACTAGGATACCCTAAGCTTTTTCAAATGACTCGAGGACACTTTGTTTTTTCACAAACAAATCAATCCTGGCATGTCTATGTAAATCTACAGGTTTCTGGAAAACTAATTTTAAGTCAGATGAATCCTGGTTTATATGCACAGAGCATAAATATCCCTTGGAACAGATTAGGAGAATACTCAAAGAAGGTCTTAGGAAACAGATCAGTACTGAGTATTGCTATAAATCAAAAAAAGTCATCATTCTGTCACTGTGTTTCAATAGAAGGAATTTTTTTTTAAACTTCATGTTCTTCTGCAAACACACTGCACTGTGAGCTTGCAGTCGCAGATGCTCAATAGAGGTTTTCCTCAACTTCTGTGTATTTTGTGGCATCAGAATTCATGTCTTTGTCATCTGAATGTTCCAGAGCTGAAGGGAAACACAGGCCTTTCTTGCCTCGCAAGCAGCTCCCATAAGCCACACTGCATCTGCCTATTATTCAGCAACCGTTGCCGTCTATCACCAAAGCCAGCTGTCTGCTCTGATTCTGTGGGGTTGGGAAACTGCTTTAGATTTTTGTTATTATCTTTGCCTGAAAAATACAACAGTCAAGAACAAAATTTTCCTTGGGTGATTATAAAATGCAAATTAAAATTATTATTACATCCTAACACATCTTTGAATTTTATGAAAGGAAGCTCTTAATTATAAAGATAGCTTGAAAAGAATTAAGTAGCAAATGCAATGTCTTCCAAATATCAGTTAATTATAATTTCATTATCATTTTTGTTGTTATTTTGAATGTAAACTAAGTGTGTTTATGACTTGCCTCAAAAATCCCAGTTAGACATTTTATTAGAAATTAGCTTCATAATATCTTTCAAACTAAACTACTGGAAATTTACTTTTTTTGACATTTAAACAATTTTTTTAAAAGTTCTCGTTTTAATTTTTCATGTTGTTTTCTGTGTTGAAAGGTTAAATACTGTGGGTTTTGTTCTAGATCTTTCTTTTTCCATTCAAACGCAAAAGGAATAAGCTGTTTTCTTTTCTAATACTCTTTAAAGAGAGAGCAAGGACTAGCCTTTACCATGTATTGCAGGCAGCAAGACTCTTAGCCCAGTGCTGCTCCAGTAGTTCAGCATGCTTCTGGCTGTGTCCCCTAGGATCGCAGAACTGCGGATGAACCAGAAAACCTTCACCATGCATTAGGAAAATAAAAGCACTTGTATGTCTTTATCAACATCAAATAAGGGTGCATTTGCCATCACAGCCAAGATTTTAATGCCCCGAAGAGAGCGTTGTTCCTA
This sequence comes from Mohoua ochrocephala, assembly GCA_013398855.1. Lineage (NCBI taxonomy): Eukaryota > Metazoa > Chordata > Aves > Passeriformes > Acanthizidae > Mohoua > Mohoua ochrocephala. The sequence goes on from VZTA01016814.1 coordinate 37,773, forward strand.
AAAATAAATGTAACTTTATATCAACACAATTCAAGTTTCTCAACTTGAATGTTTAGCCCAGGGCGTGCAGAGGATAAAAGTCTCATGCGACCACATTGCTCTGTGCTTCGAAAATAAAATTCAAGCATTGTTTTAGGTATGTGTGTTGTTGACCTTTTTCAAAATTCTGACTGTTAATTTCCTTCTTCAAGGTATAAAGTCGAAAATACTTCAAGTTGTAGAATTTTTAAATCTCTCTACTGATCTGTGTTTAAAAGGCAATTAAATTTCATGCCAGCTATATAAAATAATACATGATTCTTTACAATTGTCATTAACGGAAAATCTCATAAACTGCCCTTACAAAATTGCTGCTGCAGAGATGATGCACATGGGATCTAGGGTTGATCCAAACGGGGCGACAAATTGATGAGGAACCCCCTCCCAAAGGGAGCAGTTGCCAGAACATGCAATCGGAAGATCCTTTCATCCTCCAGGGAGTTTTATGAAGTACGTTATTTAGCTCTGCTAATTTTCTTCACCTCTAGGACAAGGAGTCTCATCTGCAGAATAAACATTGTCTCAAAATTTGGATTGTATGTTTACATTTGGCTATCACATAGATTATACTGAAAGTTTAAATAAAGGCCTTTGACACAACTGCTACATTTTAGACCACAAAAGTTGGGCAACATGAGTCCTACCCGAAGTGATGGACTGCTGTACTCCAAGCTAACTGTTCTCAAAATTTGAATTCTGCCTCATTCATCATATATATAAGTGAAATTATTTGTACAAGGTCTGGGTGTATCCTTATTCTCCCCTTGCTCTGAGACAACCTAAAGCCTTATGGTACCAATAAATCTAAGTTTGGGATAGACTGACTAATAATTTGACTGTAAATTTTCACTGGCTCGGAAAACTGGCTAGGCAATCTTCTAAATATGTATAATTAGACGCTTACACGTAAAACACAGTCTGCTTAAAATTATTGGGTTTGTGTTTTTCAATTTAAAGCAAAATGGTACGACAGATTGTGCATGGAACAAACAAAATCTTTGGAAACAAGTATAAATTCATTGAAAAAGTAATCCAATTATGGCAGAATCTGTCATTCTGTAAAATCTCCTCCTACAAAAAAAAGAAAAAAAAATCAACAAAGAACAACCTCAAACCTCTCCCCAGTAAAAAAAAAAGACAAGTCTACTTGTTAGGTTTTGTTTTATTTTCCTTGCCATGTCTCATATTCGATATTTTTTCATTAAACTTGAAAAAAGTAGGGACGCCTATTAAAAGTTGTAGCCATGTTATTTTTTTTAACACTTTAAGATAATGCATCCAAGTGTTGGAGAACAGATACTGAGCTGGCATTAGTGGCAACAGTTACACTAATATAGAGTTTACTGGGTTAAGGATCTGATCTAAATCCTGGAGAATACTAGAAAGTCTAGTCTAGAAAGTTTTACAAAGCCAAAGTAAACATTTGCTGATAAGCAAATGTTGCAAATGTGTTGTTCTTCTTTTACTCTATCAGCAAAGTTGCATGAATAAATGTGTATTTAATACTCTTTTTTTTAAATTGTGTATCTGTTCAGGTGTATTTCTGCTGATACAGCCTGAATCCAGAATAGCTGAAGCTATGATTTCTTCAAATCTCAAACTTTGTATCATTAAGCTTGCTCAGCACTTTGATGCAAGGCCTCTAGGGAAAGCTCATGAGCTGCAGAGCATACTATTAACGGCTTTGTGAGCTGTGATCTTCCCACTAAGAAAAGTGCTGGACAAACTGCTAATTATTCTATGGAGATATGAGGAGGGTTCTCTTTCAAAGAATATGGATGACTCTGGACCTGGGTTTTGATGGATTATTAACCTTTGTGTCTTTATCAAATTCTGGGTGGTTAGTTGACCGTTTCTTTCTTGTTTAATGTTTAAGGGTTTCAGTGTATAAACCTTCTCCTAAATCATTACAGTATACAGCTGCTATGCAATTACATCACAGAGGGACTGTATGTATGGAATTGGATGTGCTCCTGTTATTCCCATTTAAAGATATTAGGCTGTTTCAAAACATGCATGAAAATGGAATTGGTTCATTTTATTTTAAACATAGAAATGAGAAAAAAAAGAGATGATAAAATAGGCAAGGATTCAAAACTCAGAAAATTTTTCCCCATTAGTAACTCTTCTCACTTTTTATCTTAGATTCCACACAATATGTTTATTATTTTCTGTTGTTTTGTATTTAAACTTCCTCCATAATCTTTGGGGTTTGTTTCTCTTTTCAGAATATTTTTCTTTTACTTCCTACTTGGTATTTAGATTTTGTGCCGTATTCTTGCTGATGTCTGCTTTATTCTTATGTCCAATTTGATTTTCTACTTTTTATCCATATATTATATGATAATGCTCTGATACACAGTATTAATTCATGATTCATTGTTCAGGATGGGGTTGGAAGGGGACCTGAGCAACCTGTCCTAGTGGGTGGCACCCCAGGCCTTGGTGGTGTGTGTGTGCTTGTGTGCATTCAACTAGATGATCTTTCAGTTCCTGTGGTGTTCAACCCTTAAGAAGAAGGGAGCACCCAAGACTGATATGTGCCAAAGGAACAACAGAAGTCAGAGTCAGAAAAAACTTACAGTTTTATTAGTAAATTATACACTTGACATGGAAATTGGTATAAATTAGTCCCCTATCTTCTGGTACAAACACACGGAGGTGAATTTTGAGAAAGGGATGAGGGAAAGAGAAGAGAGAGATTAGAGAGAGGGAGAGAATAGAGAGGAGAAAAAGAAGAAAGGAAGATCACCAGTCCTGACTCCAACATTGATCCAGCTGGTGTGGTGTCCAAGGTCTTGGGGGCAGGCACCTGGGTTTTTTGAGGGCGCCTGTTTATAGACAAGTTTTCTTCACCCTGGTAACGCTCCTACACAGGTTCTGTGGTGCTGGGTGAGAAAAGATGCTGCTTGTTCCACAGGATCCCTTCCATGAGGGGTCCCAGGTGGGGCCAGACCCCTGCTAGACAGCTGTTCCCCACCCAGGGCGATGGTGGCCAGCAACCACCCCGCGCATCGTTGGTTCTGGCGCCCCCAGAGGTTTAGGGGATGGGTCTTGGCTGGACAACCGGAGATTTTATTGGGCGGGACCCCAGGGAAGGAAGGTCCCACATCGGCGTCCCAGGAACCAAGAGGGTGAACTTCCGTTCGGCTGGGGGTTATGAGGGGGTCCTGAAGGGGGTGGGGTAATATAAAACAGCCAGTGGGGAAAGAGGGGCAGGAATGGGGGCTTTGGTTTCATCTTGCAGGGGTACATGAATATTCATAAGAGTCGATGGGAGAAGCTTTTACAACAAACCCAAAGGGGGGTTTCTTGGACCCAACCATGGTCCCTTGGTCTTTCGATCCCCCCCACTACCAGTGCTGGTGGTTCAGCCATTGCAACACCCTGGAGATAAGTATCTTGCTTTCTAAGCATATTAGTTATCATGCACATCCCATTCTTCAAGACCTTTCTGGAAAAACCTATCTTCTAGGCTGCTACCGATCCTTTCCCACCCAATGGTTCTTCCAACTTTCAAAAATTCTATGATTCCATGACATTATGCTATTATGAAAAAACTATTTTCTCACATGTGTAGACAAAGCACCTTTTGTCAAGATACAAAACCTTTTCATCCATAGTAATTTTAGAAGTATCAAGGTATCTTTCTCTTAGTTATAATATGCATGTGCATAAGGAGTTTATGCATATTTCACATTGAAGTCTTTATATAAATCCACCAAGGTACTTACATACTATTCGCTATGGAAAGAAGACCGGAATATTAAATTCTGTGTTACTGGTGAAAAAAACCTGTGTGGGATGGAATCTAATGACTATAGATAACAATTACAAGGAGCTACACACACACACATATATTTGTATATTTATAAAAAAAATACGTGTGTATAAAGACAGAAATAAATATGAAGAATACTTGTCTCAGAGTCAATTGTTCCATGGTCTTCCTACTGCAGTACAATGAAAATAAATCTTGATTAAGGGTTGTAGCTCACAGCCACAGGGCCACTCTGCAGGCAGAGTAAAAAATGAGTACATATCTACGTGTCAAATCTAATGGTGAATTTAGGAACGGCAGCATAACCACACCTATCCCTAGGTCTAGAAAATCTTTGTGTTACTACTCAAAGAGAAACAGCTCTTTCATAAAAAGTAATAAAAAGAGATGGTATTTCAGTACAAGATGAAAAAGAAGCAACAATGGAAAACATAAGCCTTCTGAGAATTTGTAACTTACTTCATGATGTGTGTAAGTAAATGTTTTACTTTAACAAGTAAAAAACCTAAGAAATAAAAGCACCTGAAATACCACTTGTAAATTTGATGTCATTTATTTCAAATTGTCTGTCAAATCATCAGCAAAATAATTTCTTTGTAGAAATGCCAAAAGTGCCCCAGGTACAAGAAAGAGAGACAGAAATAAAAAAAAAAAATAATCCAAGCATATCAAAATTAAGAGACGTGTTTATGTTTCTGAGGATATAAAGCTCTGTCAGTGACACACCTTGTCAGCTTATTCCAGTTTGTCAATCAGTGTAAAATAAATCTACTTCTTTTTCCTTCCATCATTCATCTTTTTTGACAGGTAGCATTGCAAGTGTGTCAGTCAAGGAGGGTGGTATGTGTGTCTTGTCACTTCACTGAAGCTCTAAATAATATGGTGTTTTCAGGTAAAAAAGATAATTGCCAACATTAGTATTTGGAGATGCATAACATTAAATATAGGTCAAGGACGCAGACAGCTGGGAACAGCATGAAAAGAATCATTTGTGTTACATTCATAAACAAGCCTTTTAAGTACTGTAGCTGAGGTAAATTAAAATCTTTTTGGTTAATTAAAGTAATAAAACACTGTACTTTGGGGTTGGTTTGTTTGTTTGTTGGTTTGTTTTCACCAGATCTCAAGATAAAAAAAAATAAATTTGAAGTTTCTGAAGTATCTTGGTAAAAAGGGTGTCTTAAGCATAAGAATCAGAATTGTTGGCATTGCTGCACACTGGAGAAGTATACTTATGACCTTTACTAGGTGTACACTACTGAGAAATAACAAAGACAGAATGCAGGTTACACAGACATTGACCTGCTGTGATATGGTTTTAATATATATTTATATACACATATAAGGACTAGAACAAATATTTCTGTAATTATGTCTTTATGTTATTACTTTAATCAGGTTCAAGAACCTGCACCAATTCAAGAAATACCTAATATCAAAATATCAAGAAATAGCTAGTATAAATAATTTTCATATATGTTATGAAATTATATGTAATCTTACTCACATATGATGGTGTCTATTGTGTTCGTTTTATTACTGGAAAAAGCCTGTAATTTGAAATTAAGTGTTTATGTAACAATGGCAATGTTCTTTATGGTTTGGATTTTGGTGTAGTTTTTTTTGGTTTGTTCTGTTTTCCATTCAGTACCTTTTCAGTTCATAGCAAACTGTCAGCATCTGCGGTAAAGGAGATGGATGTCATCTGGAGAAACTGCAAAATTGTAGGAATGAGAGTACTCCTGCAGGAGAAACAAGCGTTGTGCAAAAAATACTGATACAAGAGACTCTAACGAAAACAATTTAGAGAAAGAAATGCTACTTACCTATCTAGTTTAATTATTTAGGAAGTTTGTTTTCTAGCATGTTAATTGTTGGTTTTGTTCAGTAGTCCCGCTTTAAAGAGAGAAATAAGTAATTTTATAAATACACCTTTTGAAATCCCTTTTCAACTGTTCTCCTCTCCCTCAGACAATATTCAGACTGATTGCATTTATTGTATTCATATTATATTGCAATTTTTAAAAAATCCGGTATCTATACAAATCTCTTTTCAGATGTTTTTTCCTTATTTGAATGAAATCTGAGCTCCTTACCAGAACTGAAATAAAGTTCATTCTTTGTTGCTCTTTGTTGTGTATGCACCATCTTATTTTTCAAATATCTATAACACTCACTTATTTTCTCAAGACCCTTTTCACTTCTATTGTTTCTTGACAATGTTTTCATGCTTTCTGAGAAAGCCTGAATACTAATGTAAATAGCAAACAATTTTTATAAGGGAAAGAGAAAGATTGTGGCTACCAGTGAACTCCCAAATACATTATTCCCAAGCAGGATTTGAAATTCCAGAAATCAAACAGTTTGATCATTCAACAATATTTGCAGTTTCAGTTACACTTTTAAATATTATTTATTTAAAATATGGTCTGGAAGGTATCTGAGAGTTTCCATAAGATTAAGAAATTATGCTTTCTCTGGTTTATTAAACAAAATACTCTAAGTAGCTGACGTTATTGAAAATAATACCTGCAATGGGAACTGCATTAAAAATCTTAGGATTTTGTTCTGTTCTTGAAGATTTTACTGTATCTGTCATTAAGCTATTTCGAATCAATAACTAGAAGCAGAAAAATCCTGTGATCTCAGATTCTTCCTTATCATGATGTAAATTGCCAGTGATTCATTACACAGCTGGAGTACTCCTTCAAAGAGGAGCTATGAGTATCCACAACTCTAAGTACTAGGAAAGTATTAGAGATATTTCAGAAGTATAAAATGCAAATTATATTGATTTTTTGCAAAAAAAAAAATATACAAAAAACTCCCAAGAACCAAATCCCAACCCCTGCAAACCATCATCAGTCAAAGACCAGAAATGAATGGGTTAGTTCATGAGAAGTTCTGAAATTCCACAGCTCAGTGCTTGTTGATCCCCCCTTTTTGTGGCGAAGTGTGATAAAACAGGCAGCCTTAGATTTTTTAGATTCAGTGCATACCTTCCACTTTGATTGCCACTTAGAAACAAATGCAAACTCACTGTAACTTGAAGACTAGCACTCAGGATCTGGAGTCAGAATAGCCAAGAAATAATGGATGGTGGAGGTTTCTAGAATGTTCAAACATTTTCTTCATCTGATAAATGTAGATTAATTGAAACATTGTATTTGTAAGGAAGATGCACAAAATATGCAGCCATTTGACCCTTTCAGATGTCTTTATAGAGCTCAGGTTTGTTCCCAGGTCTCTCCATTAAAGTGTCGCTTTAAAATCATTCCACCAGGGCCCAGTTGTGAAAATCTTATCAGGATGTGTGGACTAAATTCACCAATACTCTCTCTCTACTTCACAAAATCATGTAGGGATTGAAGGAGAATGTAAAAAATCTGTCCTGAGAACTGCAACACATATCAATATTGCCCTAATTAGCTATACACTCTCCTGTATAACTTTCAAGTATCATTCTTATTTATATCACAAGGAATGTAATCTTGCTGGAGACCATGCTCCTTATTAAGATTAAAATTCTTTATATTTGCATGTCTAAGTTTCCAGTATTGCAATTATCTGCTCAAGGCCAAAATTAAATATTAATTCCAAATTAGTGTTTAAAAGAAATTCTATTAAAATTCAGTTATGAGATCCTTACAAAGTTAAGCATAATTGCGTTCTTCAAAAGTAGTATTTAGTGAGAACTGCCTTTATTTGACCAAACAGTGTTCCTGAATATCACTGGGGTTGCAACCAGTACATACCATTTCACTTCTACTGTTCCTTCTTCCTCACACTCTTCTTCAACACCAGCATTTGGTCCCTCCCAAAGGATCTAGACCTTTGTGAACTTCTCCAGTGTGGGCCCTTTCCTTGGGGAAGAGTCCTTCAGGAATAGACTAATCCAGTGTGAGTTCCTCCATGGGCCATCTTTCCTTCCAGAAAACCTACTCCTGCTTTCTACAGGTTGCAGATTTTGCCAGGACACTGCTCCAGTGTGGGCTCTCTGTGGGTTGCAGCTTTTTTCAGGGCACAGCTACTTACTCTGCTGGGGTGTCTTGCACGGGCTGCAGGGTGAAAATTCCCTCTGACATGGTCCTCGATGGGCTGCAGGGAGACTGCTTCACTATGCTCTTCTCCATGGGCTTTGGGGGAATCTCTGTTCAGGTGTGTGTGGGGGAGGAAGTCCTCTCCTTGTTCCCTGATCTCGGTCTCTGCAGGAGCATTTCCCTGACATTTTCCTCACTCATCTCTCACAGCTGCTCCATACTGGTTTTTACTATTTCTTAATTATGTTATCAGAGAGGCACCACCAGCACCACTGATGGTTTCAGCTTTGGGCAGCAGTGGGGATTGGCTGGAACTGGTTTTGTCTGACATGGAGACAGTCCCTGATCTCTTCTCAGAGAGGCCACTCCTGCGTAGGCCCCTTGTTACAGAAACCCAATACAATATTTTTAAGGGTTATAAAAAGTATTATTAAAGGTGATAACCAATATCATTATGATTTTTGCTAAGTAGAGGCTTAAGCATAGTTTATTTTTACTTTTTATTACTTACTCTTTCTTTCCACGTGAACATATGTCTTTCCCGTAATTAGTTACTAGCAAATAAGCTGTTCTGTGACCCACCATAGCAGCCACTTCAAGTGCAGTAGCTATTATCATAATTTCAAGTTAAGTACATATGGTAGAAACACAGTATATCCTAACTCCTTTGTGATCCCTCGTAAATAGTAGTCTTTGCATTAACCAGGTATTTTCTCATGCCATATAGCTAATTACGACCCTAAAGTCTTAAACACAATGAATTTTTGTTGGCAGAAAAAAATGAAAGTTCATATGGAGCATCAATTTCAGTTGTTATTATCAAATTTATAATCTTTTTTCATCTGAAAGGAAAAGCTGTCACGAGTGCAAAAAAAGGTCCAGATCCAAAATGTCTTTATAAAAAAAAAAATTCATGCAATTTTACCTAGTAAAGTGCTCTGTGATTCACAATAGATTTTACTGTATTAAAATTTTCCAGTTATATATTATTTTGCCTCTAAAAAAAGATTGAAAATAAATTAATTTGGCAGCTTAACAAAGATTATATTCAAGAAACAGAAAATAGTGCTATCATGCATGCAAAAACCTGTGTTTGAACAAATACCCGAAGACAGGCAGTACTGACAGTTAAAGGCATACACAAAGAGAATTTAGTCATCATAAATAATAAGCAAAAGAATTAATATCAAGTTATTGTTTTGATAACAAGAGATATATCCTAAATTAGAGTTTCAGTTGGTGCTACAAAGCTTTCTTCAAAATTACAATTGTTGAAACATTTTTAAGTATAACTTGAAATTAATGGCATCAGGATTCATAAGTTAAAAGACTGTAGAAATGCACAAAAGTACAACATTTTGAAAACATAATAGATGAGTCTGTTCCATTTGCCACATAGTCTGCTTACTTCACAATCTTTTAACCCTCAAATTAGCTTCTGCATATGTGAGATTGGGTCCAAACTTGAGAAAGTCCTGTCACAGACTCAGTAGCCAAGGGTCCAGGTTTAAAAGACAGGTTGTCTGCCAAGGAAGGCGAGAACCTTCCTGGAATGGAAAAGATGACCCCCTCCCTCGAAATTATTATAACTTTGAATTTATGGGGCTTTCAGGCAAAGATATGGGAAAAAGAATAACAGTTCTTTACTAGAGTGTATACATACATATATACAGACAAACAACAACAACAGCAACCAAAAAAAACCCCAGAAAACCCAATAACAGCCTTTTTCTTGTGCATCAAGCAATTTCCCCTTTGGTGTAGTTGCGATCACAACCGGCGGGGGCAGTGAGGGCTCGTGTTGGGGCAGAGGGGCTGCAGGGGACGCTGAGGGCTCAGTGTGAGGCAGAGGGGATGCAGGGGACGCTGAGGGCTCAGTGTGAGGCAGAGGGGATGCAGGGGACGCTGAGGGCTCAGTGTGAGGCAGAGGGGATGCAGGGGACGCTGAGGGCTCAGTGTGAGGCAGAG
>VZTA01016814.1:47844-68414 GCA_013398855.1 Mohoua ochrocephala
GCTGCAGGGGCCGCTGCGGGCTCAGTGTGAGGCCGAGGGGCTGCAGTGGCTCCTCCCGGGCTGCAGGGGACGCTGAGGGCTCAGTGTGAGGCAGAGCAGCTGCAGGGGACAGTGAGGGCTCAGTGTGAGGCAGAGCAGCTGCAGTGACTCCCCCATGGCTGCAGGGGACGCTGTTGGCTCAGGCAGCTCCAGAGGGCAGCTGAAGGGAGCCCTGAGCCTCCACAGGGGCTAATGGTGGCCTGGGGGAGAGAGAAGGTGGTGCAGGGGGTGTTTTGGTTTTCCTCAGCTCTCCTGTGTCCTGTGCAGTGTCCTGGTAGTGGCAGCAGCAGCAGCAGCAGCCAAGGCTCCAGTAAGCAGCTGGGAGGTGCCCCGCCCGGAGAGAGGGAGGAGGTGGGGGGCCCAGTTTTCCCCTGAGGTACCCATGCAGATGGTGAGGGTCTCTCCCAGGAAGGGCGAGTGCTGGAAAGTCCCAGTCCAGTGGCCGCTCCCGCGAGCAGCAGCCCACCAACGGTAAGGAGAAACAGCAAGGAAGGCTCAGCAATAGCAGCAAGTCCTGTGGGCAGGAGAAAGTCCAGCCCCAAAACCCACAACAGTCTGTCCTCCAAGCCAGGCAAAGACCCCAGCTAAAACACTGCCAAACACAACGCTGCTTCCCCTCCTTTCCCAGAACCATTCTAATGGAATGCCAAGGCATTGGCTATATCTTCTGTCTCTTAATCAAGGCCCATTTGCCATTTCCATGACAGAAAGAAGTAGAAAGAAAATGGAAAGACAATTCCCTTAAGAAACCTAACCTCCAACGCTAATTATTTTGCATTCAGAGTCTTTTTCCCAACAGACGCTGAGATGGTGATTCCTCTGACATGGACAAGCAGGGACCTTTTTAAAAGAAGCAGAGAGGAGCCAGGAAAATATTTAAAGGTCGAGGAGCCAAAAACCTGGGACTCATACCCTTGTTTTCAAGAGCATGTAGATGCTTCATTAAAATGTGTTTCTTTGGAAGAAAAAGAAGGAAATTTGTAATATTTCATGCATTTTCACTGACTTTTTTTGTCTGCTCTTGTAACAGTCTATCTAGGAAACATTTTTTCCTAAGAGAAAAAATGCAATCTAGTCTTCTCTGCCTGCCAAAAATTCTAATCAGGAAGAAAAATTGAGCAGTATTTAAAAAGAAAAAGGTGGGGGGGAGATGAGAAATGTACATTTATGTGTATACTCTATACATACATATACAATGTATATACATATCCTCTCATGCATGCAATTAAATTCCTAACATAATTTATTTGCGTCAATCTAGGACCACGGCCCTCAACAGATTACTTTTATTTTTCTTTATCCTTTTTCCAATTTCGTTCAATATGCCTTAACAATACTGGAGAGGAACACGTTGCAATAAAGGCTGAGCATAAAGAAATTGATCTGTTCGTGAGTGGATAATATAGGTATGATTGATCTTACCATCTTTATTCTGCAGAAAAATAAACTGTTTCTATGCTTAATGGTTGTTACTGGAAAGTTAACAAGTACAGTTCATTCCAGCTTTGGAGAATTATTCATTTCCTCCATGGAAATTTTGGATTCATGGGCAATTAGCAGAGAATAAATAGTTTTATGTTCAAAACTTTAATGCAGGGTATAATTTCTCAAGCCCTCTACCATTTTAACATACCTCTATTTGTGCAACCTTGTTAGAATTGTAAAACCATGATGGTACCATACAAAGTTAAACGAAAGTAAATCAAAGTAGCCATAGAAATAGAAAAATAACTGTTACAACTAGCCCTCAGTCTTGAGACCTTGCAAACTCGTTACAAACCTTACCTCCTGCTACTAGAAAAATCAACACCATATGAAAGTGCTATGTGAATAACAGCGGGCCTAACAAAACAGGTCGCTGTTGATGACTGGTTCCCTGGGGTCTACGCCTGAAGAAACCTGGATATCCATTGTACTTTCACATCCTCTTGTGATCCTTAACCAAAGTCCAACAAACTTTTTCAAAACTTATTCTTGACATGTTCTTAAGACCCATGCTTCTATTTCAGCTTCTGGAGTCCTTAGATACCAACAGAAGCCCAGACACTAAGTCTGAGCTGCAGTGAGTACGGCAGCAGCCCACTGCCAGTCCCTCAGATGGCGAGCAGCTAGCGCAGTTCTCGATAATGCCTGATGCAAAAGTGAGCCTTTAATATAGCAACATTACCACTTCAATGTAGCAAATTACACGTGCTTCAAAATGTATTTCTCCATGGTTTCAGAATACCAGGAAAAAGAGTAGGATAGGTGTCTGGCTCAGGTCACAGCTTACTGAGGAACACGTAGCTCTGTGTTGCTGCTAACCTATGCATCTTCTTGCCTTCAGCTTTATGTCACACTGTTTCCCTTCTGTGAACACAGATACTGTGGTCGCAGTGACATTCACCAGGTTGGACAAGAGTTATGGAGACAAAGAAGTTCACTGTGCTGAAAATTTATGTTGTTTATTGCGAATTTCTTTTTGGTTCGTTATTTTTCAGCTCCCTTTATTCCTTTGTCAAGAAGAACGTATGGTTTCATGAGTGCTAATACCACTGCAGGATCAGTAGGTGAAATATGCTTTCACTAGACATAGATGATATACACTGAATTTGGACTATTATACTTTGTTCCCAAGGGCAGTGTGATACTTCGCAACAACCAGTATAAGCTAATTACAGTAAAATAAACAGGATAGATTTCCTTGTACCCGTGTACATTGCATTTAGTGATATGTGTGGCTTCTGGAAAACAAGAGTTGAAAGCCTTTTACTTGGCAATGTACTCAATTGGTACTGCTGACTTGACAGTGAGCTGTTAATTTTGTCCACAAAGCAGATTCTTCAGTGTAAAATGTTGTCTTAATCCAAACCGTCCCTGTGTCTGCACCTCCATAATGAAATTACTTAAGACAATTGCTGCTTGCCAAGAGATCAATCTGGATAACACAAATCTTGTCAAAGAGCGGAAGGAGGACATCATGAAATTTGGGAAATTTTTTTTCCCCTCAATTTCAATCGAATAATCCTATAAGGTAGCATTACTTGCTTGAAGTGGAGAAACATAATGCCTAATTGGTATTCCATTTATGTTTTCAGATGCAACCAGCCCTGTTCTTCTAAAAAGTAAGAACAGAAATTTTAAACAAGTCTTTTGATGACATTTTGCTATCACTATCTGTCTTTTACTATGAAAACTGAAGTGAGATATATAAAAAAAAGGTGCTAAAGTCAGTATAACTATGCCTTTCCATTCACACCGCAAACGAATTAAGCACTTCCCACCCATCCCAAACTGATTCTTTTTTTCCCTGTCTCCTTCAGTTCTTGCTTCAATAAGAAGTGTGAAAATGACAAAAATTGCTAGACCAGTTCCCTACAAACTGTAGTACCTTCTCTCTCAGATTTCATACTGAACCGAATTCAGCCTAAAAGAATTTGGTGAGTGTGCCTACCCGACCAAACCCTCTAGATAAAGTACAGTATACATGTAGCTGTATGTCAAAATTGTCACAAAACATCAGGGAGGGTCATACAACTCAACTTTAGTTGTCTGAATGCAGATGTATGTCCTGGGTTGCAGTGTATTCTATTACCATCTTCATGAGCTGTTGAAACCAGGTGGGCTGGTGTTCCTTGCCTCCTCCCTCCGGACTATCTCCTGTTCATGGGCCAGCTGTTGAAACCAGGTGGGGCAGGGTTCTTTATCTCTGCCATGACCCATCCTCCCTCCAGGGGGATATCTTCTGTTCATGGGCCATCCAGTCTCACAGCATTATCCCATTGTGAGCTGCTCCGCCCAGAGGGAGGAACCAAGCATTCCATCCTGGATGTAAGCTGAGCTTTCTAACACCACAAGCAGCCCTTACCTGCTGGATTCCCAGAGGACAAGAGCTGCCACTGGATCTTCAGAGTGAAGACCAGACCCTTTTTTTTCAACAGAGCCATCACTCCAGGAGGACTGCAGCCACCATTTTACTGGGCTGCTACCAACACCCTGACTGACAGGGTGTCAGGTTGTATTCTGACTCTGTCAGTGGTTTCTTTTCGTACTATTCCTTTTTTTTTCTATTAAATTGTATGTCTGACTTGGAGTCTCTCAGTGGTTTGTTTTCAAACCAGTACAATGTATTATCAAATCTAGTAACCTTGATTCCCCACAGAGAGCAGTAGACACTTCAAGGATTTGTTTCATCTAGCCAAATTTAAGTATTTAAGGTGAAATGAATTGTGTTTGAAGAACGCTTGCTTCTGTTCACTCACTGTTGGGAGAAAAGGGTTAAACACAGAAAAGGAGGAAGGAATAATTTTGCTCAAAGTGACCTTGCAGCTGGGAATGCTAAAAATGTCAGTGTGGGAAAACTACATTTATTATGCCTAATGTTGTTCATCCTCTACCTGTTTTGAGAAGTAGAAATCCTGTGGAGAGATAGCACACTCTCACACAGATGTGTGAAGCCTTTTATTATAGTGAGGCAGGCAGCAAGCCCCACCTCCATCACTGTCCGCTAGGATGAACTGTGCCGAACGGAGCCTGTGTCCCTGTGTGTCTCTGTCACCTGGCATTGTTAGCAAGGTAACGAAATAAATCTACCCTCTGCATTTTGGCTGCGGTTTGACGGTTGCCTTTGGTTACCCATATGTGTCAATTCACACACCGACTCCTAAAGGGTATCAAGAGTGATGGGATCAGATGTAGATGCCAACATGGACACAGTTGAATTCCAGTGCTAGATGTCCGGATTGGGCCACCTGGTCCTAAAATAATCTCTTCACCCCAGAGACCCTGGTGATACAATATTTAGACACTAGTTGGGTTCAGGTCCATCCTGCCAATGGGTTGTGAAGTGGGCAAAGTGGACAGTATTGCTTTTAAAGGCATAAAAAACAACTGACTGCTAAAGTGAGCTTGAAAGTATCATTTAAGTAGGAATTGTCTTTGGGAGTTACATCAAATTTTAAAAGTTGTACACCAATTTTATTTTTTTTTCTAATAATGTTCATACAAAGATATGCATTGTCACTGAAACTTTTGAACGTTTTGCATTTTGGTTAATAAAATGGGTTTTCTACAGTTTCCCATGGGTTCAAATACAGAAAGATACTGTTTTCCACCTACCTGATTTTTAGAGACGAAAAAAGTCTTTGCTAAATTTTATCTGTCATAAATTAACAAATTCAAATACACACTGACATGAATTATACCATTTGGTAAATGTAAGATCCTTCTAGTGTTTGAGCTTTTGAGAAGCAGATTTCTACTGTGATAAATTCATTGAGAGTTATTAGCAATGTCTAAAATACACTCAGTTCCAGGAAATCTATTCTGCACGTTTTATTCAAATATGAGATATTTTTACTGTTAAGCATTAAGCTGGTGTTCTAAATACACACTCTAAGGAAAGAATACACATATATTGGTGGAAAAGTGGCAGTCTAATCATAATCACTAAAACTATAAATACACTGTAATGAGAATATTTCAATGTTATGAAGAAGCATTCAAAATTTATATTAGAAAATTGCAGATTTGTTTGCTGAAATTGACTCTTGTAAAACAGCAGAGCATCATAAAGAAATGATCATGAAAGATCATATACAATAGAGTACAAAGTAATAATGACATGAATATTTTCACGTCAAAACCATGGGGCAAATGCAAATTTCACTCTGATTTAGAGGTAAAGAAGTCTTTCCTCCAAATGGAGATAGAAATGTTTGAACTACTTTTCCCTCCAAGAAATACTTTAGCAATATTTCCTAAAAAGAGTTTAATTTATAATCCTAAAACAAAGCAAAAGCAAACCAGCCAACATACTGTCTTTTCATAGACTTCATCTGACATGCATTTTTAATGTCAACTGATTTGTGTTTTTCTATAGTCTTTAGGCTGATCAGATAAACAAATTTCTCAGTAAAGTTACTGTATTTGCAGATGCTAGATTTTTATTCTTAACATTTTAAGTTTTCCTGAACAAAAAGACCTAGCTGTTTAGGTATGGGTACCTGCCTTTTATTTAAATAATTGCAATATAGACATGCAATATCTACAGTGTAGTAATAATTTGTATAGCGATGAACATTCCTCTTACTCTAAATAAGGGGGGTTTGTTTATGGTTCACATAGATCTGCTTTGGTCCTGCTTCCAGTGAGGGGGACGAACATCTTGGTCTCCGGAGATCCTTACCAATCTAAATTATTTTGTGTTTCTGTTTTTTCATAGAGACAGAAACAAATGATATCTAACACAGCCTTCACCAGAAGTTGTGTATATGTACATGCGTTTATTTATATATGTGTAAACCTAATGAAAATGTGTTCAAAAGTCAAATGACTTGTGGAAATTCAGGATCTTTTTTCTTGCAACCTTATTGTAAACTTTGGCGCTTATGATTTCATCATACATTTCCAGAAAAAATTAGATGTCAACGAACCACTTTTATTTAGAGAAACATAGCAATTAGATCTAAACTAAATTTCCTCCTCTCCAGGCTAAACAAACTTCAGTAGTATCTCAGTGCTCCTGTAAGGCATATACTCCAGAATTCAGATATTACAGAATCACAGAATGGGTCAGGCTGGGAGGGAATACAACGCGGTCATCTGGTCCAACCTCCCTGCTCAAGCAGGGTCATCCCAGAACACGTGGCAGAGAACTGCATCCAGATGGTTTGTGAGTATCTTCAGTGAGGGAGACTCCACAACCTCTCTGGGCAACCTGTTCCAGTGCATGGTCACCTGCATGTAAAGAAGCTCTTCCTCATGTTCAGGTGGAACTTCCTGTGGCACAGTTTCTGCCCATTGCCTCTTGTCCTATTGCTCAGCACCACTGAGCAGAGCCTGGCTCCATCCTTTTGAGCACCCTTCCTTCAGATACTCATAGACATTGATGAGGTCCCCTCTCAGTCATTTCTCCTCAAGATTGAATAGGCCCATCTCCCTCAACCTTTCCTTGTAAGAGAGATGCTCCAGTCTCTGAATCATCTTTGTCACTCTCCGCTGGACCAGCTCCAGGAGCTCCATGTCTCTCTTGCCCTGAGGAGCCCAGAACTGGACACAGCACTCCAGATGTGGCCTCACCAGGGCTGAGTAGAGGGTCAGGATCACCTCCCTTGTCCTGCTGGCAGTGCTCTTCCTAATGCAACATAGGATACCATTGTCCTTATTTCCCATAATGTCTTTATGGTCCATCACAGAAAGCTCCACTATTTCAAAATTACTTGGGGGAAGAAGGGGGCTGGGGAGAGGGGGATGAAGTGGTCAGAGTAGTCTAGTTGTGGTCTCCTGTACCCCCTCAGAGGGGAATAACTGCTTCCCTTGATCTCTCCCCTTTGCTCTGCAGCAAACAGTCCACATTCTCCACAAGGTAACGCCAATAAATGGAATTAAACTTGTCCACCAGGACTACAGGTGCATGTGTTAAATGTGATAAAGTTATGAATTCTTTTACTTCCACAGAATGAAACGCAGTCCTAATTATTTAGTTTTGTTAAATGAAAAAGAGCATTGTAGGTTTAGGGAAAGTTTAAAGAACGTGTCGTGATACAATTTATACAAAATGTAAATGCAGTTATTTATTGAAATTATTTGAACCTAAGAAATTTTCCTTCAATGTAAAAGTTTGAAGATACACAAAAGTAGTGTTTTAATCTTGACCAACAGTCAAGCAGTCACATACCCATACAGCTGCTCTCTCACTCTCTGTCCTCAACAGGGCAGGTAAATAAATACGATATAAAAGCTTGTGGGATAAAGGTGGTGATCACATACCAGTTACTGTCACAGGCAAAACAGTGTTTGACATGTAGAAGATTTATCTAATTTATTGCCAATTAAAAGAGAGTTGGATACTACAAAATGTAGGCAAAAATGTTAAACCAACATTTTCCCCCCACCCTCTCCCAGGCTTAACCTCATTCTTTTATTCCTGACTCTTCTGCCTCATCCCTCTAGCAGGGGCACAGAGGCATGAGGAATGGAGGTTGAGGTCAGTCCATTACAACTCCATTTTGATGCTCCTTTCTCTTCACACTTTTTCCCTGCTCCTGCATGAGTTGTCTCTACAGGCGGTAGTACCCAGTTACTCTGGGGTGTGATCCTCCATGAACTGCGGAGTGGATATCTGCTCCACTGTGCTCCCCTCCAGAGGCTTCAGGGAATCTCTGCTCCAGTGCCTGGAGCACCTCCTTCTTCACTGATCTTGGTGTCTCCAGTTTTCTCTCACACTTTCCTTTCTCACTGCTCTTTCTGCCATGCAGTGGTTTGTCCTTTGATGAAAATAATTTTGAGTGCTGTCTTCTGACTCAGTTGTGGAGCCAGCTGGATCTGGCTGCGTCTGACGTGGGGCGGCCCTTGACATCTTTTCACAGAGTTCATCGTGCAGCCTCCTGATATCAAAACCTGGACACACAAACTGAATCCTGCAAGTTCTATCAACTTTACAAAAATAAAAACAAAACCTAGCAGGATATTGTGATTTCTCTGTAGAAACCCACTAATTAATCTTGTCAGTTATTAGTGCCACTTGCCTCTGGTCCTTGAGCTCAATCTTCTCTTAGTGTCTACCTGGGCTGAGAGGGAAATTTTAGCAAAATCTTTTACAAATCTTTTGTATATTCTCTCCTTCCATTTCATACATCTGTTTCATCCATCTATCTCTTCTGGCAAACTGACTCACAGTGACTGATTCAAGGACAAACTGAATCTGTGCAATACTGGGTGCACACAAAGATCTGCTGGTTGATAGAAATACGTGACTGAGTTTGTGTAATGTTAGATGTCAGATTCATCTCTTCACAGATGGCAACATGAAAGTACCCAAAAATACTATGACATTCTCACTGCTTCTTTGCTTAGAAGACAATAAATAAAGTATTTGTATTCACATGCAACTGAAAAAATTCACCTCAACGTAGAGCTTACTATAAAGGCTGACATTTCTGGAATTTCACTGGAGGAAATTTAAACTAAGTAATTTCAAAATTGTAGATAACATTGTTAACAACTCAAATGCTCCTGAAAATATACTCATAGAAATTTCATGTTGTTCAGAAGGCAATTAGAAATAAAAAGAATTTAGAATTTTAAGAAAGAGATTATATTAGCTTTTTTTAAACATATTAACAAGATACATACATCATGCTCAAGCAAAACCTTGGAGTCTAACTTTTAATTCTGTTGATTTTTAAATTTGTAAAGCCTAAGGTCTGAACCCTCTCTTTCCTGGCCTAATGTTTCCAAACATAGAGATATACAAATTAGCAAGGAAGATCCAAATTCTGTTCAGCTCTTTGCAAAATATTGACTAGCATAATATTACTCCATTTCACGGTTCGTTATTAGTTTACTTCTTTAATTCTGATGTAGCTGAGCTGCAACAACACAGTTGATGTGCTGATCAATCTGTTTGTTCACTCTGAATTCACCGTTCAAGCACTTAGAGCTTTCTTAGATGCCCATCTGTCCTTCTGCTCCTCAGCCTCCTCATCTCATGGGGTTGAGAACTGCTGACTCTTTGAACCCAGCAGATCACTGACACAGCATCAGATGAAAGGCTGGAAATACAGTCCATGCAAATACAGTTTTCTTTTTAACGTACATTAGGAGTATTTGCTCCCAGCTTATAGAATAGCTTTGCCAAGTCTTTAATTTTCTTGTTTGCAAACAGAAATCTGATCTACAACTGTCTGTAAAGAGTGTGTTTCAGCTCAGCTAGCCATCTAAAAGTTAAATGGCTGCTCAGAGTTCAAAATGTAGCCTCCCTATAGAGTTACTCAAGAGAAAGAGGCAACTCCCAGAAGGTAATCCATCTCATCTTGGTTGTGTGTTTGAGATAAGGGCATGAATTTTCTGTGGCATAATCTATTTCTCTATTGATTGAAAGGGGAGAAAGAAGAAGCCTAGACAAATAGGTTTGACTAGATGCCCATTTTTCAGGCAGCTAGAGTTACATGAGACGCATTTCATCCAGGACTGCCTCTCTCTCTCCCATGTCAATAGACAAGTGTTCCTCTGTCAGTTGGGTATGCAAAAATGAAACAATCCCTTTAATCATGCAGAAATGCAAAATATCCCAGTTTCACACCACACTAATGCCCACACAGGCATTTAGGAGCCCTTCAGAAAGAAATTCTCAGCCTCCAGGGTCCTTAAAAGATCTCTCTGGTACAACTCCTTTGCCCAGAACAACGCACACCTCTTCAAACAAATGTAACACAGGAGGAGTTTCATATCAACTCCTTCTGTCTCTTCAGCTCATGACTGACCTGCATTAATAACAAAAAAAAAAAAAAAAATTAATCTCCTAAATAAAAGATCTATTGAGCAGGCTAAGTATAGATGTTTAATTACAAGATGGAAAGAAGGGACTAGAAAAAGAACAGAAAATAGGATCAGGATGGGAAATTTAGAATAAATGCTTGTCAGTGAGAAGCAAATAACTTTTAAATACTATGCAAGTTCTCTTACACCTGCATGAGTTGTCTCTACAGGCTATTTAATATGATAGAAAATATAACTTGTTTCTTTGTGAAATGTGCTGTCAAACAATATCTATAGGTAAAATGTGTGAGTAGTGTCAAAAAAAGTGGGACTGATTATACCAAAGTTTTCAGTCTTCCCACTAAAGCATCAGCTTGCTATATTTTGACTAACATAAAATAGGTTTTGGTTGGTTTTGTTTGCTTGCTTGTTTGTTATTTTTAGTTTTTCAGCCTTAGTTCCTCCTCAGTTCCAGGAGCCTCTGGATGAAAATTTTCATTATATGGTTTATTTTTGAGTAGTCCTGTGAGAAGCAGGGAGTTGGACTTCATGACACTTATGTCTCTTACAAGTTGAGATATTCTATGATTTCATTTCTTAGAAATCAAATTACATCCTTCCAGTTTCCAGTGGAATAACAAAAATTGCTTCACAATTAGTCTGTACAAGGACTTCTTCCAGTAAATCATGCTAGAAATTAGAAAGAAACTCTGCAACCATGTAAAAGGAAGAAAAAGACTAGGAACCTTCCTGGTGCTTAGTGTTTCTCAGACAATAGACTACTTGTGTGATATAATAAAAAAGGACTTGTAAATCTTTTAAAGATCCTGTCTGAGGCTGCCTGAGAGACAAATTATGAATTTTATTTATTAAGAAAACAACTGGTGAATGTGCTTTGTAAAAACATCAAGAAATGCTTACACCTTCAGGGTAGCTGTGAAATATTTGACAATATAGAGGTTCTTATGGAGTTAGTCAATATTTTCATTGTGAAGGAAAAATTTAATAGTATCAATTAATATTATTAATAATATTACAATCTTATTATTATTAATATTGTCCTTTGAACAAAATAGTATGTAAAAGAGAGTGTCCCAAAAGTGTGTTAGGATTTTATTGAAGCACAGAACAGCATCTATATATGTATTGGTCTGACTGCAGCTCAGGATATAATCTCTCTTAGTTTATTTGCCGGAGCAATCAAAAAGTAGTGACATGACATGGAAGGAACAGTAATTTTTAAAAGTCTAGGTCTCACCTTAGATGATATGAGCTTATCTTGGCATATGAGGTATACTTTACCTCATCAGAAATAAGTTCTGCCTAAATTGATGGCCACTGAAGCAATCAAACCATCTTGTAGAAAATGGCTGCAGCAGCTCAGATGATTCACTCTTGCCTCTAACGCTTGTGACACAAACACTGCAAATTAGGCCAGCTACAATCACTTTTCCTGATGTTGCTTTAATGACTACAAGATGCTGCACAGAAAGAGCTATAAACTATTTCTCAAGTTCCATACAAATGTGTTGCATATACTGACAGCAATTTTGAGAGTAAAACATGCTTTACTATATCTATATGTTCTGCCGGGGGCAGAGGAATATATAACATTTAGAACTATACATTACCTGTTCCTAACGCTTGGGAGACCTCTGTTGGACATCCCTATCTTCTACAGCAAAACCTGAGTTTCATAGGGCACCCAAGCTGCTGAACCTTGTATTCTCTGACATCTGGAAGATATCCAGCTGTGCAATTTGTGGTGCAGAAACAAAACTGGATATATGTGGCAAGGCATGGGGCAGTAAGGAGAGAAGAGTCAGGACAAAAAGGATTGACTGACCCTTCATTCAAAAAACAGCCAACTTTAAATGTTTAATTTTTTTGTGGCCATTGGGTGTTATTGTTATAATGAAAAAAATCCAAAATGGCTGTTCTTCAGCTATTGGAATAGAACAAAATTCAGTACTCAGTGTGTTTGTGGACGCAGAAAAATAAGAGACCAAACCAGCCTCAAGTACCTAAATTATCCTGCTCAGATTTCTAACCCCAGCTATTCTTTAACTTATGCTCAGTGTTCAAGGGCCTAGTTGTTCCTTTCCCTAACTAGCTCAGTCCTAGAAATATTACCTCAATGAACTAATACATTAAATCCTGATGCAATGTAGTTAACTAGTAAGAAACCTGAAAGTAATGAAGTCAGAGATGTCCTCAGACACTTGTTTGATTCCAGGAAGACTTTTTTAGGACATATTTTTACAACAGATGTTTACTGAGGAAGGACAATCTAATCTTAGTTTCCTGTGGAGTTCTTCCTTCACGCTAATCTCTCTGTAGAATCCTGTAAGAGTACATTCATGCACATTAATACTCTCATGAAGCACAAACAGAAGCACAAGGTTTTAAAAAACATTTAAAAAGTTGGGGGTTCACTCCATTGAGAGCTCAAGCGATCAATTCCAGATGTGACAGCAAATGAAAACGGATCAAATATCCAAAACATTCCCATTCTTATTTATTCACCCAGTGCGATTTGAAAGGATGCCTCACTAAATCCAAAAGGTCTTTGTCAATGAGGATAAATTACTCAAATTTGGTACAAGTTACATTCTATTCTCTGTGCTGACATGACATGGAGAAGTTGTACGTACAAGTATTTTGCAGATCTTGGAATGGACCCTGGGAGATCTCCAGGCTACTCCTCTGCCAGAAAATGGGCCGCCTCTGGGATCAGACAAGGCCGTTCAAGTCTTAGTCCAGCTGAGGAATAAAATCCTCTTAAGGTTGGACGCCTCTCAGGACAACATGCTCCACTGCTAGCTGAACTCAACAGAAGAGAAAATAAAGAGGTCTTCTTCTTTCCCTCATAATATCCTATTAAATAAGGATAATAATTTGAGAAAAGTTTAAAACTGAAGGAATTTTAAGTAGTTAATTTGATCCTTAACTGTTTCGGTTAAACTTACTAGTGTTAAGTCTGGGAAAAGAACAGAACTAATACCAGGATTTAAGTTATTTGAGTACAAGTTGTAAAGGAGGAAAATAAAAATCTGAAACCTGAAAGGAAATCTGAAAAAGGAAACAAAATGCAATCTGTCTTCTATAGATATTATTTGTTGCTCGGACACTTAACTATAATTGTGCCCTTTTGGTTTGAAACAACAGCATAAATTACGTTAATATTTCCAGCTTCTTTTGGAAGTTGGTATCTCATAGGTGTTCCAGTCCTGTTGCCTTAACCACTATCCCAGAATAATCATTAATGGGGAATAAGAAAATGTTGCTACTGTGACTTTCAATTTAAACATTGACTTTAATTTTAAAAACTAATGAAGTGTTGAAACTTTTTGGAATATTGCTTGGAGAGTTTTATCCAGTCTTTAAAATGTCTTTATTTATGAATATGTCTATGTTTTTAATGAATTCAAGCAGCTATTTAACCTATGGAAATAGGGATTATTTTCTCAAGAATCAAATACTTATTTATATGCAGATTGGATACCACCTTTTGTGTTTATATTTAAACACTGAATTGACATATTAATTTATCTTGATTAGTATAATTTCCCTTACATTATTAGTTAGAAAAAAAAGATAGGTGTTATTTTTTCATCACCATGCTGTGTGTATGCCATTGTAGTTACACTAAAAACTTATTTTAATTATCAGCCTCTGTCTTCAGAGGAAAGGAAAATGCAAAAAACAAAATCTTGCTTTTTTTCCTGTGCAAGCCAAGAAACGTTTTCATGATTGGGCTTCTCTTTCTATGACTCCATGTGGACAGCATGAGTCATCCTGAGTACACTGCTCTTCTGCAGCATTTAGTGAAGAGTTGTCTTGAGACTCCAGACATTATGGAAAACTTTTGGAGTTTAGTTCTTTAATATTACTTGAAACAAATGGAATAGGATTTATTTCCTCAAGAAATTTAATCAGTATTTCTGCTGTATATTTTAAATAACACATTTCTGACTTTGGGTGCTTTTCTTTCATACACCCTACTGAAAGCAGCTTATTAAAATCCTATAATTCATGTTTTGAGAAATTTTATATTCCCAGTCTTTTACAGATTAATTAATTGTTCTCATCAACATTTTCTTTCTGTTTCTATGAACATTGTATAAACATCCAATATGATTCCACAGCAAGTGCAAATGGAAAGAGAATAATCTGAATAATGTCTTTCACATTTTTATGTTCTGAGTTTCTCCTAGAATAATATTTATAATGAGAACCAGATAGATATGATACTATATAATCTAATTCTCTGTTAAAGAAAAAGTCCTTTTAATGAGCTTGCCAGTCTCCTATTAACTGTGTTTTGATTTTTGTCACCATCAAGAGATGAATAATAGCATTCCTAAGAGTTGTGCCATTTTAGCAGTACTAATCTGTCAACAAGTATAAAAATATTAATAATTTTAAAGTATTGTTAAAGTAATGGGAGTTTTAATTATGATAATTGAATTAACCCCACAGTAATGACAAATGTTAAATTCTAGAAATGGTGTCCTTATTTGTTTTGTTCTCAAAAGAGAATGAGAAGATACTTTCTTCTTCACCATATTCTAACAATTATTACTCCGCTGACTTTTCTATTACATAATGTCAATCCGATCAGAATTAATTGCTTTTGATATGAGGAATAGATGAAGGTGAATAACCTCAGGATGACCTTCACACAGATTTTTCCTAAAGACAAATCATTCTAAAACCTATAAGTTATCTTCCATGTGAGAGATACTATTGAAAATAAGCGATCGTTCTTACCTTGATTACTTTCTAGGGACTTACTTTTTATAACATTGTGGCTATTCTAGGGAAATGTATTTGCAAAAAATGTAGTAGTAAATTTTAGTAGTAAGTCTAGCAACAGATTTCACTCATGGAAATCATCAGTGTTCCCTCAAGATTTTCTAGGATTTCTTTTAGAAATTAAAAGAGGTAAATAATGATATATTTTTCTACTAGTACTGCAACAATCTTTTCAATCATTCATACTAGTAATATTTTAAAGTTATCTAACCACTTTATTAGTTGAGATATTCTAAACTATATTTTCTGATACTTAAAGAAAAACAGAATTTTAAAAAATAGATTAATTGTAAAAGACAGCAATCTAATAAAACGTTCGATTTACATCATCAATATACATCACTAGGTTTGTTAAAATTGCACCATGACAGTAGAAATTCAGTAAGACAAGACCTAGATCATGGTATTTTAAAATCCTCCAACGGTCTTGTTGAGACTAAGTGAAAAAAGAGAAATAATACATATTTAATTATGCCCTGAGCCTGCTGAAACTTATGCATGTTTCTAAGTTAGTGGCAGTATCACTATATCAATATTCTATCACTGTATCAATAGTGTTCAATATCACTGTTAACAAAACATTAAACAGATATATAAGCTTTGGTAGGGTGAAAGTTTACAAACTGGCTTCCTTGAGATAATGAGTCCCACTTTTTCCTTCTGAAATGATGTAAAAAACAGCTTGTAACTATTAGGAGTACACTCCCCCCCACCACTGGATGAGATTTAGCAATGGAATGAAGAAAGAAAGAAGAAGTTAACAGCCTTGGGAAATATGATGAGCAGAAGGCAAAGAGCAAGGTGATTAAATGAAGATCACACCAGGTGCTATACCCTCACAGGCCCAATAACATAACAACACTTGGATCTTATATTCCTTATGTGGTAGCCGTCTGACTATGAGTAAATTTCCTTTTAATGTAATAACTCCTTCCAATCTGTAGGAAGCAATTATTAATGATTCCAGAGACAAGTGTTTCTGTCGGGAGAAGTTCTGTGTGTGTATAGGAGAAATCTGATGGGACCTGCTATTGAAGGAGTTATCTAACTTGAAAGAAAAGCAGCCTGGGATTCCTTTTATAGCCAAAGGAAGCATGTACTTATTTTTCATGGTTTGCATTAAAGAGCCCAGCCTAATTTCTCTCCTGATATAAGTGCTTCTGTTCAGCATCTAACACTGTGTAGAAAGAGGGGAAAAAAGAGATTATCATAGTATCATTGAAGGAAAACAAGCCTAAAGGACACTGAACAAACACAGCTACTTCCTAATCTGCAGGAGATTCTGATTTTGAAACTTTTTTTGTCTATTCAAAGTAATAACTTGGTCTGGCATAAGTGCTTGACTGAATGGGAGCCCATGTGCATCCTATAAAGCGACAACATTGTAAGAAAATCCCCCTTTACTTGAAGTGGTATTAATTGCTGCCTAGGTGTGACTCTTTCTTTACTCCTTGATCAGCTCTTAATGCACATGAGTACTGCTCACCTTTGTACACGGGCTGTCACTCTGAGAGGATTTTAGCCTTTAGAAGCTATTGAAAGTGTAAGCAGAACCAGGTAATTGCTCAATGGGCTGGTTTAGAAAGAGAATCTACAGAGCATGAGATAATTTGGGCAGAAAGGAGACCAGTGGCTATCAAAAGCTTTTCTTCTCTTTGTCCCAGCTACTTTCTATTAAATGTAAGGTTAGAAAATACTTTTGCTATAATTTAATAGGTACAGTCTACCTATGGAGAGTCTATTAGTTCTCAGGACATCTCTGTTAGATCAGTGTTACACCTAGGTATTAGGATGACTCTTAAAAGACCTCCCGAGAATAACTAATGAAAATCACTGTAAACCAGTGTCTAAAGCATGTTGCATGAAAGTCTTATTTGTGAACTATTTCCCTATGATGCTTTAAAATGCAAAAGCATATGATTTCCTTTTAAATCTTGTAGTCCTAACGTTTAAAAAAAATAACAGCTCCTGGTGACCAGTAATTATTTTGAAAATAATTACTTAGGCAAAATAATTATTTAAAATTAATCAAAAATTAATTACCTTAACCAAAGGTATGTATACATAAAAACATATTGATACGTACAGTACATAAAATACTCTTTAGTTTTCATAACTGCAAGAAAATGCCTGAAATTATAACCTAGCTTCATCCTGCAGTCTCAAAATCCAAGAGAATAGTAAAAGTATTTCCATTTTATACACCACTGATTTAAGGACAGCTGCATCCTGGCAGGCATTACCACGCAGCTTGGAAAAATATAGGGAAAGGTTCTTCTGCAACAGTTTGGAAAACAGGCACCAGAGCAGCAGTGGCAGTGATGTGTCCTTGGCTTCCCTGGGCAACTGTTTCTTCTCTGGTCTGTGTTAGTCCCCGGCACTTTTCTCCTGCAGTCGCCCTCAGCAGTCCAGTTCTTCAAGCCTTTGGCACAGAGACAACTGGAAAGTTATGGCATTCATTTACTGTGTCCTGATACCCACGACAGTAACATCTGCCTAAAGACGGCCCAAGAGAGGTGGTGTTTTGAGTTCCTGTGTTTGATAAACATGGTGTGCCTATGTGAAAATAAGAAGTTTGGGCACCTGAAGGCAATTTAATTCTGCATAGATATTAAAACCAAAACCAGACAGCATTATCTATGCCTCGGAAACTGCGTCACATCCTTTGTGTGCTTGCACATGATAACAGTTTGTCCTACCTGGTGAAGAGTTGCAAAGCTCTGAGTCTCATCATGGCAGAAGTACCACAAAGAGAAAAATGCATAATTTGTACAATTTGTGTTAGCCAAATGAAGAATAATGGGATTGGTCTCATTTTGATAATCTCTATCAATTGCCTTCAACATTATCAAGGCTTTCTTTTTTATAGGGTCTCTTTATTCTCACTTCTTACATTGTTTTAAAAACATTGTGGATTTGTGGGGAATTTGTTTGTATTTCAGTAGTGAAGATGCTTTTGTGCACCACCTATCATTATTAAGGCCCAACCTAGCAATTAAGTTTTATAATTTGACAGCAGAAACCATAGGTTTCTTCTCTTATAGTAGCAATTAGGGAGACATCTGTCAGTTGTTTCACAAATACTCTTCCAGCCTGGGTTTAAAGATGGGAAGTCTAAATATGCCTAAAAATAAATAGCTTATCAAATTTGAAATGATTAATTCCTTCTTCATAATTTTCCATGGAGTTTTTTTATTAAAAACTTTTTAATAAGTGGGTTTTTTTAAAATTAAAGTTCCTCTAATATAAAGTTTTTTATCATTAGACTAAAAATTGTCCTGGAAAAAATATTTTTTCTTTTGTAAACATCACCTTTGAAAAATGTTTTCATTTACATACATAAAATATAGACAAAAAAGAAATCTTAACTATCATACAAAATTTAGTCTTTTGATAATAAGACCTCTGTATTTTTTTTTCCCAAATTATTCAAAGATCTTAGTCTAAAAAAAATGTCCCTGAAACAGCATAGGGGTTTGCCTGCAAGTTGGGAAGTAAAGCCTTTATGTGATGAAATCATATGGCTAAAGAACCCAGGTTTTGTGTCTCCTTTATTGTCAACATATTTGGTCTCATACTAACACTCATATTTTAATTATTTATTTGAAAAAGTAGTGTGCTAAAGGAAAATATCTGCAACATCATCAAGCAAAATACGCCATTGTTAAGAAAACCTTCTGATCTCATACTAATTGCCACTTTCTTCAAAACAGTAGTTTTGGCCAGTAGAAACAGGTGTTTGTCTTATTCAACAGAAATATTGAGTTCAGCACAGGAAAAGTCCTCAAGGTCCTGTTGCCAAATGAAGCATTATGCAAAAACTTTTCTCCCCGACTTTACATTCAGTCTTTTGGAGGCATCTTATTTTGCCTTTTTTTTTTTTTTCCCCTCTCACAAATGTGGTGGATTTCAACACACTGAAAATCAAATAGTCCTCAAAAGGCCCTGCAGTAATGTTGAGGTGGTGATTTTTGTACGGAATAAGAGAAGCGTACATATGGTTTATCCATATGACAGCATACAACAGCAGCAGAAGCTTAGGAATAAAATGTTACCATAAGCCACTACTGAGAATACAGTCTCAGCCACAGGATTCTTGGCAGGGCAGGGTTGATCAGATATGTGTGAGTGTGTGTGCAGATGCATGCACATGTATGTGAGTTATAATAGCAGCCTTTGGACAGAAATCACTGTGCAGCTGTAAAAAATCCCATCCTGATAAGTATTGCCTGGATATGTATGGCTGGACAGCGTGATGCTGGTGTTGTTGTTGTCCCACCTAAACTCCACCTCGGCAAATAGTGATGGAACCTCTAAAAGACTCTGAGATTGTTAAACACAGCCCTTTTCATCCTGCTGTACAAGACCAAGCATTTAACAACATTCCTAGTGCTCTCTCACAGTACAATGAACACAGGATTTCGCTTATAAGATGCTATTTAGATGCTTAAAAGAAATAAGATTGTTACAGTATTACACAGCAAACTATAAAATCTGAATCTGATCGAAATAGTAATTGGATCAGACTGATTTAATTATTGGTCTTGTGGCTGGAGTTATAGATACACTAATTAAAACTGTATCTTCCTGCTTACAACCTGCATTTCCTCCTTGAACCAGAGGTCACTCTTAATGTCTTGAAGAGAAGCCAGATTGGAACATCTGTGCAATTACCCTTATAAAAAGGAGGCAAACATTTTAGAGCTCACAAGATAAATGCATCAATAAGCCTTTCCAAAAGCCCCCTAGAAAAGAATGACAAGCTTTGAGTTAAAGTCTGATCAGACTTAATATAGCAAGAGAAGAATAGATATTAATCACAGAAGTGGAAATAAATGGGAAAAGATTTTGCTCAAGTGAAGCTGCTAGCATCTGATCTGAGGATCTGAGCTAGAGCACAGCCCATAAGATCATCTGCAAATTTTTTGTTGTAGGTACTTCAAGAGATTTGAAAAGCATAAAAGCCGGAGCATGGATATGCTGCTTAAAATGCAAAATTGAATCAATTAGACAGGATGGAAGACTACCTCTTAACGTAGGAAAACCTGCATTCTAAAACACAATTTCAAAATACTTCCCGTTGTAATTTTTATTCCTCTTTTTTACTTTTATTAAAAATAGATGAAAAATAGAGTGGACAGCTTGGATTCCTCCTGAAATATCTTATTAGAGCAGACATGAAGACTGAAGGAACTGAATGCAGTTAGATAGCATGATAGGTGAAAGAAGGATAGAGTAAATCAAAACAGAGTACATTCTAAAGGCTTCTTTTCAAATCATTCTGAAGTATCTCATACCTTTTGCTATGTATACCTTAATTTCAAGAAGTGAACTCTGTATTTAACAAAAAAACCAAAAACTAAACCAGAAATATTCTTTAGGGATATGTAATTATTTTCTTGTCTTTTGTCTGATCTTTAAGAACTGATTTAGATGTTTGTAAGTTGTTGGTTTCTTGGGGTTTTTTGGGTTTT
>VZTA01016820.1:0-46594 GCA_013398855.1 Mohoua ochrocephala
GGGGTCGGCCCGCTTGGATTTAAACCGGTCGGACCCGTGTTCGGCGCGCCCGCTCCCCCGGCGCTTGTGCGCCTTGGAGGGCTTTGTGCTGATCGCCCCCCGCCGCCCCCCTCCCCGTCCTCGGAGCCTTACTCCTTTTTTCAGAATTTTACTGAAACCTGGCAGGCTCTGCAAGGGGAAATAGCTCACATCCCCAGTAATTTAAGTTGTTAAAATACGTGTCTGCCCTTTAAAAGGGTGTTTGATAAATGCTGCCTTTTCTCCCAGTCCCCAGGACTCAACACTGTAAAACTGAAAAAAGAAAAAAAAATAAAGAAAATAAGGTCTCTAAGCAAGTAATCCGTTTCAGGTTTTAGTAAGCAAAGTATGATTCAATGATTCATACTGATATCGGTATGGCAGAGAGGAGGGGGGAAGATGGGGGCAGTTTCTGTATAAAAATAAAAACGAGCCAAACTGTTGAAGGCTTGTCGATACCAGGGCGCCTCGGCGCTCAGCCTCTGCCCAGTCATCCCCCTTAGCCCCAGCTGAGGCGAGCCGTGCCCCAGCTCTGAGTTCAGTGGGTGTTTCATCCAAGGCTGAGCAACGGCATCTGGGCCCTCTTCCCCGTTCCCGCACAGGCGGGCGAGGGGGGCCCTGCCCCGGCACTGCAGGCTCTTCCTCCTTCCCTGCGCTCTGGCTTGGCTCGGAGAACAGAAACCCCTGCCATGGGCTGCAGAGCGCTGACCCGAGCGGCCATCGCACCGAAAACTTCAAACAAATGATCCACTTCCTCCTCTGTTTGCTTTGGAGTCGCGGCATCTGGACTTTGCGCTGGCGGCTGATCTTTTTCCCCTCCTTTGGTCTTCAAGAGCAACCAAAATAACCAATCGAGAGAAATGCCCACAGGCTCAGGCTATTCCAGATTTTTTTTTTTTTTATGATCATTATTATTATTATTTACTTAAGGAGAGCAATCAGGTTCCTCGAATTTCCTTCTCTTTATAGTTTCTTGTTTTTTCCCCTTGCCTTGGCCAGAAGTGAGGAGTAGACAGGGGAGCGAACAGCCTATTATTTTCTGCAGTTGTTTACTCGTTCTGTAGATGGTGCTTGTTCCCAGGGCTCTGAGCCTCTCTATAATTAAACCCATTTTAATTGTTAGTTAGAAACGTCATTTCGGGGACTTTCCAAGAGTTACCAAGAAAGCCAGCCGAGATAACTATTTCACTACCGAGTCGCTCCCAGCCTGGCTTTCGCCCGGTCCCTCCTGTCGTCCAGCCACGGCACGGGGTTGAGCTCGGAGCGGGATTGCGGCAAGCCCAGGGCCGGCAGCCCCTCCGCCAGCACGGCCCTCTGCCCCTGCTGCTTTTGTGCTATTTGCGTGTGGACCGCGTGCATTTGTTTTGGAAACTTGGGGTTTAAGGCTGCACATTTTCGCAGATCAAGCGGCAAAGGCTGAAGCCGAGAAGGAATTTTTTTCCAGTGATTTAGCTTGGCAAACCCCGACTCCATGGTGGTCTGCCTTGCAGTGCCTGCGCACATGCTCAGCTCAGGAATTTAGCTGCTCACCCCACCTCGTGGCTAAAAGTCAGAGCCCTCCGGGCCAGAGTGGGAAGTTGTGTGGGCATGAATTCACATCGAGCAGAGGAATGAAAAAACCGGAGCCTTACACCACCCGCCAGAGCTGTGCCAGAACTTTGATAGATGCAAATGAATGAAGATAGGTAAATGAATAAATGAAAGTCAATAATTAAAAAAGACTACTGAAAAAGTGAATGAATGCAATGCCATGCTCACTAGCCTTCTTGTGTGGGTCAATCCACCCAGGCCCAGCACATTCCAGTTGGGATACTACAGCTGGGCCCGGGGAAGCAGGAATAAATGTCCAGAACCTTCCAAGCCCTTCTCAAACTTATCCTCAGCACAGGAACCGCTTTTGGAGCCCTCTCCTTCCCTGGGTCAAATGCAAGCAGGTGCTAAACTTGTCACAAAATACAGAGGGATAATATTCTGCATCAGACCTGTGCGCACATTTAGCAGAGAAATTAAGAACCGCTTTCCTGCACGAGACCTGAAACAGGTCAGAGTGGCCAGAAGGCGGGGAAGAAGAAGGGGGCAGTGAATGAAATGATAAAGGCAGGAGGTTTAAAGGATTACTTTTTCCAGTTGCGTGTGTGTATATAAAACTGTGGGCTCGTGGGCACATGATGCTGTGGAGGTCAAAAGTATAAACTGGGTCAAAAAAGCAATTCGACAGATTTATGGAGGAAAAGTCCCTGGAGGTTTACTAAAGGCAAAGGCAAACTTCTGCGACACGTTGATGGACAATGCACAGCAAAAGTATCACTCTCTCATTCCTGTTTTCCCCCATAAGCATTGACTGCTCTTGGAGGTAAGGGGAAAGCCACCACGGACCTTTGGTCTGATCCAGTTTGGCACTGGGATGTTCAAATCAGCACTGCCTTGTCCTCGAGCCGCTGAGCACGGGTTCACACGCTGGCCTCCGCTGAAGGCTGGAGAACAGTCTCATGGGGCGGCTGCACTCTTTGCCCAGTTTAACTCCCCATCGGGGTAATAAGAGGTTACTTTGAGCACCGAGTGTAAACTGAATCCAAGTGCCAGCTTTGCCACAAATATATTTGATGATGGTACAGCTCCCATAGCAAAAGAACAAGGTTGCTATCTTCAGACACCTGCACTTCCTTTCACCTGGAGCCATTTGGCAGCAGGAAGCCTGCAAATCTGATTGCGTCAGAGTTACCGAGCGAGAACTTGAGTACAAAAAAGCCTGAATTGTTGAAAACAAGTTGGGGGTGGGGTGTTTTGGTTCATTCCCTCTCCTACCACTCAGTTCCCAAAATTTCAAGGTAGGAAAGGGAAGTGCTTTCGTCACAAGCAAGGTTTTCCCCTGTGAGTTTCAGATGAGTTGGGCATTTCACTCCCCTGCTCCCATGAGAATCCTCAGGTAAATAGACGTGTCTTTTCTGCAGCGGTGCTCTGATGTGCAGAGGCTGAGAACAGAGGAAGGACAAACCTCCTGACTTTATTTTTGCTGGGGGTGTAAAATGAGCCGAGGCTTTCTGCAGTCACTATTCTATACATATCTTTTGGGTCTGATGCTATTTTTGTTGGCTGTGACCCTGGAGGTGTAGGTGTGGAAGTGCCTTTCTGCCGGTCTCTGCAAGCGGGTGTAGATGCTTCCTCTGTTCCAGGCGCCTCCTCAGACGCTGTGGCCTTTCAGGGGGAGTAGGCGGATGTCAGCGTGGCCTTTCCCCACCTGTCTGTAACTTTTTAATACTTCCTTTTATTTTGGCCTTGCGCTTCTTCCATGGAACATCTCTGGGTAGCCACTGGGAGGTGTAAATGGCTTGAGATGGAAACCACAGCTTGTAGGTGCGCCCTCTGCCAGGCTTTTCTGGCACCCGAGGAAGTCAGGTCTCTGCCTGCTCCCGAGCAAAAAGGATATTACCAGCTGCTCGGTGAGAACACGAATTCACAGAGATACAGGAAAGTGTGTTAAGGTGGTGGGAAGCAACGGGAGTGAGATTCCTGGCAGCTCGGGTATGTAAACATTCATAAAATAGAGAGTGTGTGCATGTGTGTACTTTGTGGTGGCAGGAAACCCAAGAAGCTAGCTCCATTATTTTTGCTGGAATTGGTAGCAACAGTACCAGACAAATATTATAAGCCCTTAATCCTCCTGACTTTACACCTGTGAATGACCTAAAGACCATCCAAGGTGATCTAAATTACGGCACACCTTTACTAATTAGTAATGGGGTTTGGGATCCGATTTAGTCGTTCATAAAAAGGACTTTCTGTTTTTCAGTAGCTCAGACGCTGGGCTACCTCTGGGGGAAGTGAGGGGAAGACAGGAGGTGGAGGTAACATGTGGCCTCTTCTGAAGTGTCACATGGATGTGACTAGCCTGCCACAAATTTAGCACCGGTGGCACTGACAAGACACTGCAGTGGAAAAAGCAGAGACGTCCTTTTAGCAGACGCAGGGTAAGGAAATTGGCTGAAGTTAATGGATCTAAGTTATAATTTCCAGTGGAAATACTAATGCGATTAATGTATTTCCACACAGCAGGACAGCAAGCCCATGCAAGTGCTTAGCTGTTTGTCATGACTGCTCAGTAGGCTGGCCTAGCCATGTCCTGGGGTCTGTCCAGCTGCATCCAGACACATGCAGCCTGTGCTGAGGGTGGGAGCAGGGCTGAGACACAAACCAGTGTGCCAATAGGTTTGAGGGGCTGGAGGAAAAGAGCATCACCCGGACCGGCTGCTGCATGGTTGTGGAAAGCGAAGGCGCCCGACAAGGAACGCCTGCCTCTCTGCCTGTGACCTGAGTGTGGGACTATTACTCTGCCCCAGCTCCCTGGCAGGACAGTCCCCAGCTGGGGTCTGCACATCCTGTCCGAACACTCCGGGACAAGCAGGAAAGCCCAGCAGCCCCCTCACGCAGCACCACAGATCTCCCTGCTGCCCACTTGCTGCTGGCACACGCCACCTCCTGCAGAGAAATCTCCCTCTTCTTAGGGGTTTGCCTGTTCTCGGTGAAGTTACAAACCCTCTAGGGCAAGGCGTAAGACTCATCTCCTCCCTGAACTTGTTGCAAGTGTGTGAAGCTGGAGAAGGGATTTCCATCCTGCCAGGGTGGTAGTGGGAGCTGAGGAAGTGCCCAGCCTGGCTACAGCAGGGCGAGGTATGGAGCAAGATGTGTTTCTCATCAGTGGGGGAGCAGAGCCACGAAGCTGCTGTTGGGGAGACTGGTGCTCTATCCTGCTGCAGGTCCCCAGAGCAGCACCTCTCCCCTCCCCGTGGAGAGTCCACCTGCGTGGGACAGCCTGTGCAGCCAGGTGCCGACATCCTCTTTCTTCCAGGTCTCAGCCAGGCGCATGGTGGTCCCGGGGTCCCCAGCATCCCTGCTGGGCCCAAACTCAGGAGCTGATTATGGTGTACAGCAAGGGCACAGCTTCAAATTGGTGCCCTTAACCTGGCCTAATCTGCACAGGGCTCTGTGCCTGCCAGGGCAGAGGGAAGTCAAATATATCTCACCTCAATAAATTGTTGTTCAGGTTAAGGGAAGTGCCAGAAGCTTTAAAGAGGCTGTTGGCAGCTTCCAGAAAAAAAGAAGCAAATGACACCTGCTGCACATCAAAGCAGCAATTGCCCTTGTATCAATAAGATGGTTGGTGCATGTAACAAGCGGTCAGGGATGCGGAAAGGCACGGATCTCAGAAACCGGGACAATTCATTTTCTTCAACTCCTGCATCCATGGTCCTGAGCTGATACACAGCAAGATGATAACGCAGCACAGTGGTTTCTGTTGGCCTCCGCCTGTTTCCAGCCACAGCAGCCCTGGCTGCTAATTATTCAGCAGACATTAGCCAGTGGAATGTTTCCATGATTTTTTTCTTTTAAAAAAAAAGTGCTAGGACTAAATGCTTTCATCTTTTTATTGTATTTTTTGAGAAAGTCTAGGACTACTCAGGAGCCTTTCAGATCATGACATTTATGTGACACGCAGTGCTGGTGTCAGAAGCTGCTGCTTGCTGTGCTGGTGGCCACTTACCTCCAACAGGCTCAGCTGTAACCTTCTGAAAAATACCATTTTGTCCTTTCACGGTGGAACTTGTCATAACCTTATTTCCAAACACTTGGGTTGCACTCCACACATCTTACAGCTCCATGAGATATTTGCATTAGGGAGGCAGCTTGCTTTCCCGCCTATCCCGTTCCATCAAAACACACTTTTAGCACCAGGCAGGAAGCCAAGGTCAAGTCTCCTTTTCTTTTTTTTCTGTTCCTCCTGCCTGCTCTGAATACATTATAATACAGACTTCAGCTCCATTATTATATCTTTTCCCACAAGACCGTTGCCTCATTCAGACCTCAGCAGGGAACATGCTTTCATCTCTGCCAGCTGGGCATGGCTGGAGAACCCTATGCCCGTAGGAGCTCCAAGGGGAGGACACGGAGGTGAGGCTTTGCAGATTCCCGTGCACGGAGGATGGAGGAGTTTGGTTAGGTCCAAATCTGTTAGGGCATTTGCAGGGAGCCTCTCCCACTGCCTCCTTTGTCAGGCCAGTAATGAGGAATGTCAGTGATGGGATTCCTCTCATCTGTTTTTAAGTGCCTAAAAGTTAGGTGCCTAAACCTAATTAGTTGGACAGGCTTCCTGCATAGTCAATGGAGACAAATAGGCACCTCTAGTGTATGATTCATGTCACATATCTTGACGTTTATCTTGCGAAGGGCTGACTCACCCGACAGCCAAGCACCTGCTTCTCTTCTGTGACTCCAAAGGCAGATCGGCAACTCGCTGAGGATTTGACAACTACATTTTGGGTGTCCCATGTTGGGCAAGGTGAGTCCTACTCCCAGCTGTGGCAGTGGCTGTGGAAGGCATCATCACTTGGCTGCTCTTGCTTGCCCCCCTCCCACCCTGTTTCCCACAGAAGGTCCTTTTCCAGCCCTGCCCAAGCAGGGCTGGGTTTTGGTCTGTCCAAATCACATTATCAGCCCTTATCACAGTATCAGACCAAGGTAAATATTTATAAAGCACCTGGGGGCAGGGTCCACATCTTTCTTCGGTTTGTCTATTCCCTCGAGGAGCAAAGCCCCTGTGCTGGTTTGCAACCCTTTGCAGACTGGTGCAATACAGCACCACGAGTCCCTGGGCCAATCTGCAGGTCTTGACAAAATGCAGCTGGGAATGCAGAAAGAGCTCATGGACATTGGGAAATAGGCAGGAGTGAATCATAAGAGTCAGGAGAAGCAACTAATGTGTGGGAAAAAAGCAAATGTGCTACCTCGGCACAAACATACAATAAGGAAGTATGTAATAATAATTATTGTTATTGTAATACGGCCTGGGTGAGCATTTGGGAAAAAGATATCTAATAACTGACAAGCGACATGGCTCGGTTTGTTTTGATCTGAAATTCAAACAATGGTTGTGTTTATAAGGCAATAATACGCAGGGCTCTGGCACCACACCAACTATGCACTCCCCAAGTCGGGTTTATATAGGTCATGCCAAACAAATAATAGTGTTCTTCAATATAATTACTGATTCATTACAGAAAGAGAATGTAATTGAGTCTGTTTGGATTTCAGGGAGGCGTTAGATATGGTAAATTCATACATTTGAACTCAGATTGGGAAAGCTTTGCGTGCTCGCCTAGTTCTGCTCATCCAGGAGTCAGTGATAAAATTCCCACTGCAGCCTGCCCCAGCAGCATGGGAGCCTTCCCTCAGGCTTCAGCAGTTGCTCACGCTCCTGCTGCCCTTTGCAGACTCTTTCAGCACCCTTTGAAGCACTTCACAGGTAAACCGGGAAACCAAACTACTGCTAGAGCAAGACCCGGATCCAAATATGCTGGACATGGCTCTTACCTCAGGCAATTGCACCCACCCCTTGATCCTGGGGGCATCCTGGCCCCTCCACTCCTGAACCTCCCGGTCCATGGCCCACTTCTGGATGTGTCTCTTGGCACACATTATCTCAGTGTTACTGCAGGGGAAAGCAGCAACAGGCAGAGGATGGGATGGCCTGGCAGTGCCCACCAGCTCCCTGGACGAGGACACCCCAGCTCAACTGGCACATTTGGCCACAGGAGAGTTAAACTGTGTTGTTCTCATCCTGGGATGAGGGTGGGGTTGGGCAGTGGTGGGGCCATGCTGCCACCCAGCATGCTGAGCGTGTGCTACCAGCACTCAGCGTTAAAGGACAAGAGCTGGGCTCAGAAGGTGAGGGAGGACCAGGGCTGCTGCTCTGGTGGCTTCTGAATGGCTTTGCCACATGCCATTCCCTGGGGCACGGTGGACTGGCATTTCAGCTGCAGTACTCTGCTTTCCCCAGGGAGACCTGGGCAGTCCTACACCAGTCTGAGGTGTTTCTCTGCCCTGTATGGACCCTGCACAGCACACAGGGATGGATAATGGTGCCCAGAGTAGTGTCCTCAACACCCGGCACAGCTGTAGTGACTACCAGTGGTTCTGTGTTACACCTGAGCTCAAGGGGTTTAGCCAGGAAGACACGAGGCATCGTGACACAGTCTTGGAGTCAGCACCCCTCATGTCCATCACTGGCCCTGCTGCTGCTCCCCGCAGTACAGAGGGCAGAACCCCAGCCGCCTCCCTCCTGCCCTTCCCCAGGGAGCAGCTGCCTTTTAAAGAAAGGCCAGGCAGGGCATAATATGAAGCTTCCAGAAAAATGGGGACTGTGCCGGTTGCACTGGTGGACCAGCACCCAGTGGAAGGAGCACTGATAGACCACTAGTCCCACTAGTCAGTTGACTTCTGTGAGCTTCTGAAGAAGTTCATCAGGAACAAGTAGGGATCATAGTTAGTAATTTATGCTTTCAAAAGGTTTTTTGATAAAGGCCGTTCCAAAAATAAAACAAACTTGGCAGCCATGGTATGAAAAGTCCCGTCATGGATTGAAAATTGACTCAGAACTGACAGAATGGGGGAAAAATCCATTAAAAGTAAAAGGCCAGTGTTCCAGTTGGGGAAGAAAAGTTTACTGGGTGGGAGGGGGTGGTGGGAGCAGAGATGAAAGTGGCCCTCTGAATACTATTACAAAAATCAGTGAAGGGGGAAGAAGGATAACAAGGCAACAGCATTTGCTGCCAACAGAGAACCATGCATTATAAATGCAAGCAAGTCTTGTCAGGACTGGGAGGAACTCCAGAAGATTCTAACTAAACTTGGAAACCAAACCACCATGACGGAGAAAGTTCAGCGCACACAAATGCCAAAGCAAGCTGTTTTAGAAGAAACTGGGCAAGCCTCTTACTCCGAAACAGAAGTTGTCTTGTGGGGGTCAGCAGCAGGCAGGGGCAATGACCGTTCAAGCAGTACACATAAGACACCTGCGCCGTGGGCCAGCATGAAAACCATGTCATCGCATAGCCTGGGTACCCATCACAGTCCGTGCCCACTTTCCCACTGGGAAGCGGGACCTAACGAAACATTTTAAGATGGACCATGCTGAGTCAAGATAAAAAGTCCACCAAAGGCAGCATGGAAGAATAGAAACAGGATCAAATGCAGAGCTGGATGGGGGACTTTTTCTGTGAAGGGAGGTTGAGGAGTATAATATTATTTCATTTACAACAGGCATGAGGAAGGCTACAAAACAATAGTTCTCTTTAGCAACGACTGGCTGATGCTTTCGGTTTATTTGTGCTCTGCGAGTTGAAAAGAGAGATGTAAAGGTGCTTTTAAAAATAGTTGCAAGGAAGTTTGTGCTTTGCCACTGGGCTGCCTCTCAGTGCTGTTCCCGGCGGGATGCGATCTGCTGATAAGCTTGTACCTGGCCTGAACTCAGCCGCCTCTGCATGCCAAGCCGCCCGCAGCAGTGTACCCACTCAGGATAGGTTGCCAACGCCCACTTTTGCAGAGGCTGGATGCAGCTGCCTCGTGGGCAACCTCCAGCCCTGGGCAGGCAGCAGCTGGTGAAGCCCCGCCGGTGCACTGAAAGCCTCCTCACACCAGTGTCCGGCTGTCACAGAGTGGGGACTGCATTGCAGGGACAAGTGTGATCCCTGGCAGGGTGTGGTGACACCAAGACCCGTGCAATAAGAAACAGAAGGGGGTTCTGTGTGTAAATAATTTACTAGTATGACCTAAATGCTACCAGGCCTTTGTTTATTTTTATGAAGTTAGTAAAGAACCACGCCGATTCTGAAACAAGTTTGGGGGACCAGAGGCTGAGAAGTGACATAGAACACCCCAGCTTAACTGGCACATTTGGCCACAGGAGAGTTAAACTGTGTTGTTCTCATCCTGTCCCCACTGTGTGGCAAGGCAGCCGGGCTGGGAGGGGACGGATGCCTTCTGAATTTCCAACTTTCCCTGCATACAGAAACCTTTGGGGAGAAACCAGAGAGGGAGAAATGCCACACATTCTGCAGGTGGCTGCACCAGAAAGGTGGGAGCTTTGCCACATGCTCTGTGGACGACCAGGGAGGGGAAATCGTTTGCTGGATGATGTTTGTCACTATTTCAATCGGGGTTTCTGGGTGCCCCCAGCTGCCAGTGCTGTGCTGGGGCCATGGGCCCACGGAGAGGTAGGCTTTTGGCTGAGAAACAAAAGCAAAGCCTGGATTTACTGTCATCAAAGAGGAGCTAATCATGCTCCTGACAAGAGCAGAGACACTGGGCCTGGTGTCTGGGCTGCCATGCAGTGCAGGTCGTGAGCGTTGGGGGGGATGACGTGATGCCCTGCTCCACAGCACAGTCTCCTCAGTGTTGTGAAGCCCAGGCAGCCTTGAAGATCCACAGCAGGATGCTTCCTCCTTACCTCCTTACCAATCCTTTGCTTTCTCTAAGTGGATAAAAGTGTTGCAGACACACGAGACATTGATTGCTGGCTACTGGGGCTGAGAAAAGAGGAAGGCTCATCCTCCTACTTTCCTACTCTTTTTTTTTCTATAAGTCTCTGTTCCATACATCATGTGGTCATAAGAGAATCTAATTTTTCAGCTAAGAAAAGCATGCTGTTCATGTTAGCTAGCACAGAGAAAAACATGAAAACTCTGAAGTGCGAGTCAAAGACCAGAGTCAAAAGCAAACATCCAGAATTCAACATTTTTGGCTTTATTTTTTCTTAGTTATGTTCCTTAGGTGACTGGCAGTATTTTGGAACCTGTCAAGCATTTGGGATTAGCACTTTTGGAAGGGCAAGGATGTGGGCCCTCTAGTGCCACTTGGGAAATGCCAAGATAGCAGCCCACAGCTCTGCAGGGAGAGGTGTTACTTGGCAAGCACCAAGAGCTTAATCAGAAATTTGGGACCACTGCAGATGGTCAAGGAGAAGAAGAGATCAGTTTTTCTCTTTAGGTCTCCTGCATGTGGCTGGTCCAGCTGGATAATAGGTCCAGCAGTAACTTGTAGCAGCAGGAAACTCTTCCCGTTCAATGGTTGCCCGATGTCCTGTGTGACATGAGAGTTCAGCCAGCGGTACAGGCACTCCTTAGTGGACAAGCATCCGTGCATGTGATTTCTGTGGTAACTGGTCCCCATGTCTGCCATTGTCCCTGCGTGCCCAGCAGAGGGGACTGAAATTATTGGGAAGTAAGCTTCTCCATCAAAGTGTCCTTCCAGCTGAGGCTCTGCACTGCACTAACAGCACATGCACAGCCTGTGCTGCTTCGTTTATCTGTGGATGGACTATTGCTATCTCCAGGCCTACAGAGTGGTCATTGTTAGATATATTAAAAATAATTTTTTAAAAGTCCTCTGACTCCAAAGTTCGGTGCCTTTCAGTTTGTGTCCATTGAGCTGAGAAACCATGCCCACTAATTGTTACTGAAGTCTGCAGTTGGTTGGCCCACCAGTACGCCAGGATGCTGAGCAAACTTGTGCACCTCCTCCCAAGTTCAGATGTGTTTGAGATGTGCAGCTCAAGGATGACCAGTCTGTTACCTCTGATACTGTCGATGGATAAAACCCCTACAGGTTCAAGCTATGATGGATATGACAGTGTCTGTTGCAAATAGAGCTGTTTCAAAACGCAAACCAGAGTCTCAAAGTGTCACTAAAATGCTGAAGACCCATTGAGGAGTAGGTGTGGGGATGGTGGATGGTAAAGGCTTTCTTAGTGAAACTGTTCATAAGAGGAATTCTGCTGATGAAGGGAGGATCCTACAGTCGCCTCCACCAGTATAAGCAGAATGAAAAGCAGCAGCAGCAGCAAAAGCCAGTAATGCATCAAAAGATAAGCGTCCAGCCTAAATCAGACCAATAAAATAGCTGTGCTGGTGAATTAATATGCCAGTCTAATCCACATTTCCTGAAGCAGTTGAACCCTCAGCTACAAAGCTCATTCCAGGAAGAAGGCTGCAATGATGATGCTATGGAGAAGGATAACTCTGTCTCATAGCTGAGTTGTATATGTGTATGACTGGTTTGCATTTGTGAAGTGCATACTTTTCACAGAATCATAGAATCATTAAGGTTGGAAAAGACCTCCAAGATTTTTGACTCCAACCTTTGTCTGAACACCACCATGTCAACTAAGCCTTATAGCTTTAAGTTCTAGATCCAGTCATTTCTTAAATGCTTCCAGGGAGGGTGACTCCACAGCCTCCCTGGGCAGTTCATTCCAATGCTTGACAACTCTTTCAAGTCAAGAAATTCTTCCTGATGTCCAACTTGAACCTCCCATGGTGCAGCTTGAGTCCATTTCCTCTTGTTCTGTCACTTGTTGCTGGGGAGAAGAGACCAACCCCCACCTTTCAGGTGGTTGTTGAGAGTGATAAAGCCTCCCCTGAGCTTCCTTTCCTCCAGGCTAAACACCCCCAGCTCCCTCAGCCACTCATCATCAGACTTACTTTCTGGACCTTTCGCCAGCTCCGTTGCCCCTCTCTGGACCCGCTCCAACTCCTCAACGTCTTTCTTGTACTGGGGGGTGCAGGACAGAACACAGGATTTGAGGTGTGGCCTCACCAGTGCCGAGTACAGGGGGACAATCACTGGCCTGGTCCTGCTGGCCACACTGTTCCTGATACAGACCAGGATGCCACTGACCAGGGCACATGCTGGCTCATGTTCAACCATCTGTTGACCAGCACCCCCAGGTCCTTTTTTCTGCTGAGCAGCTTTCCAGCCACTCTTCCCCCAGCTGATGTGGAGGACCCAGCACTCTGCCTTAATGAACCTCATACCATTGGCCTCAGCCAATGATCCAGCCTGTCCAGATCCCTCTGCAGATCCTCTCTTTCGTACCAGAAAAATAAACAGTAATTGTTTCTGTGCATGTATTAGACTAAGAAGAGTGTGCATATTTGTGTGTGTGTGTGTTAGTGCTGGCTTAAGGAATTGTGTGTGTGCATAAGAACAAGTGCTAAGTGAACACGTAGCAAGACGCAGAGTGGCCATCACGGTTCTGCGTGTGAGCGCTCGAGACCGCGGCAGAAGCAGCGTGTGCTACGACCGGGAGCAGGGTGGGCAGGGCTGTGTGAGCGCTCATTCACTCCGAGTGCTCGCCGAGTGGTTTTGCCGCCATGGGGAGCGTGGGTCTGTACCGACGGCAGGGCGGAGGAGCAGCGCTGTGGGCACAGGCACCCGTGCGCACAGGAAGGGAGCGGGACAGCGCGCGTGGCACCGCAGTGCTGGAGGGGAGATGCAGGAAGGCTTTTTCCCAACTGTTTATACAACATGGTTTGACTCAGCAAAGAATTAACATGGTAAAGAAAAATCTAGACATGCTCTTGCCAGCTACAAGCAGAGTGATCAGCATAGACAGGATGTGGTAAGAGCTAAAGGCGTCCCGTTATTAACTTCACTTTTATTTCGAGGGGGTTCACTTCTCTGTTCTGTTTCCCATTTGGGAAGTGAAACCTAAGATCATGGTACCATCATAAAAAAAAAAATACTGGTCACAGCTCATTTGTTTTTCTGCTTCATTATTATCTTTTAAAAGGTTACTTTGCTTTTCCTTGAATGGAATTTATTGAAATTGCTGGTAACACATGAAGCCCTCACTCTCTGTTTCTCTCCTGAGGAATTATCTCATTTGCTCTCTTTAGAAACTGTTGACTCTGAGGGGAGCGTTTACACCTCACAGTATGGTGCAACCCAGAGCAGAGGGAAAAATGCGGGTTCCTCCTAAGCACAGCCAGAACCTGTGCACTGCTCACAAGGTGCTTTGTAAACATTTATTCATTCTTGTACACACGCTCCCTTCCCTCCCCCATCAGGTGAGGAAATATTATTGTCACCATTTCACAGATGGAAGAAGTGAATGCAGATAGGTCTGGTGACTCACCCGCAACCGCTGAGGCTGATTTAGAGCTGAGGCGTTAAGATCCCAGCCACCTAATTTAACCCAGCAGGTCACGTTCCCACCCAGGCCTGGCAATATAGGTAGTGCCAGCTCCATCTACCTGCCACCCACTTGTCCTGTGAAGCAGTAACACTCATCTCCACGTTTGCAGAATGAGATCAGATTGCTGTGGCTTACTCCATGCGGTGTTGTCATCAGAGCACGATATATCATTATGATATCATGATGTTATTATGCCTGAAACTAATGCAAGGCCACGCACAGAACAGAGGTAGGCAGTTGAAAATCAGCGACCATGTGCTCCTCCACCACATCACACGCACACACCCTGTACCAGGGTGTTGGTTGATTCCACCACGCTGCAAGGATCTGCAAACAATCTGCGTGCTGGGCAGGGTCTCCCCACTTTCTCTTTTGGGGCCTGGGCTAATCTCTGCCCATACAGTCCTGGTGCAAATGTCTGAGGGAGGAAAGATGGCTCGGTGAGGAGATGGAAGGAAAATGTTTGCCTCTCAAGTGGAAATGGCTGTCAAAGCACATGGTCAGGAGATAAAGATCATGGCCCCAGTTCTTTGTGAGGGTAGTTGTTTTTAAGTGCTGAGCACTTACTGGAAACTAAGCCTCCTAAAACTGGTTCACTACAAGCATTGGGAAACAGAGCCTTCACTGTCTCATCACAGACGAACATCCAGGGCCACATGTTGCCACTGCTGCTTGCTTTTGCTTTGCCGTTTAAAATCCTCACCTGTGTTGTTACCTTCTCCCACACAG
The DNA here is from genome assembly GCA_013398855.1 of Mohoua ochrocephala. Taxonomy (NCBI): domain Eukaryota; kingdom Metazoa; phylum Chordata; class Aves; order Passeriformes; family Acanthizidae; genus Mohoua; species Mohoua ochrocephala. The sequence continues at coordinate 14,555 of VZTA01016820.1, forward strand.
AATCAAGAACAACAACAATAATAAAAAAACCAGCTCCTTATCATCTTCCTTTGCTTTTCACACTGTTTACATGGGGCATGATTTCACTCATGCACAGCTCATTGCAGACGACTCAGATTAGTCAGTTCCACTTTCTGAGACTGGCTGGTCTGGCTGGCTGAGGCTCGGGCTGGGGATGCTGCTGCACCCGGCTTCACGCTACTGAAGGGGAGGTCAGCTTTCCTCGCGTGAATTTTAACTTCCGTTTTAAAAGAAAACACTTGGTATTTTCATCTTTGGAATATAACCTTTGCAACAGGTCATTCCAATGAATCTCGTGTTGCTTTTTGCCTTGTCACATGCAAAACTTGTTTCCGTTGCCATGATGAAGTTTGCTGAAAGATCCATCTTGATTTCTGTGGGCTTTGGACCTGTCAGGGGCTGGTACTGTACCTGTTGAGAGCAATGGCAAAACATCCACAAATTTCAAGGTGTGAGAGATGAAGGGTCTCAAAAGTACTTGGGAGTGGGAAGGGAATGCATTTGAGTGGCAGGACTGTTCAGAGGCCTCTCTCTACATCTCTTTCAACCATCATGTGTGGGTTCGAGGTGCACTGGGACTTTGTAGGGAAATGGGTGAGTCTTCAGCATCTAGAAGGAAGATGGGTAGTTCTTCCACCGGCCCTCCTTTAGGAACAAAGTGCCACCCATACTGTGCCAGAGACATGAGCTGCAGAGAGTCAGGACAACACCTTTCTGAGTGTTGTCTCTGGAGTTGAGGTTCCTTTTGCTGTCTGCGGGTTAAATGTGAGTTTTCCTCTTGAGGGCAGAGCAGCCAGTGGCAGGAGAGCTTGGGCTGGCATGTGGAAGAGCCTCAAGTCAGCACCGTTTGTCCACAGAAACAGAAGATCCATTGTTGTTGAACTGGCAGAAAGTTAATCTCTTAGTTAAAATATTACTGGCCTCTACTTGCTCTTATCCTTCCACAGTGCAAGGGGCAAGGGGCTCAGTAGGTCAGCTGGCTAGTACCTGACAGCAACTGCAGGGACCCAGTCAAGGCCCAGAGTGTGACCTGTGCCTCCTTGGTCAGAGCCTTTTCCACAGTTCTTACAGTTCTTTTATAGCCCCTGTGCACGCTTCGGTGCGTTTTGTGCTAAACAGAACAAAGTAAGAACCCTGCAGAGAAGAAAGCCCCGGCCAAAGCTCGGTCTGGTCAGCACATCAGCTGTCCCGCAGTAACACAGAGTGCGCAGCGTGCTTGGCAGGGCAGCCTCCACACCACTGCCTGAGAAAGGAAACTCCGGTCCTTAGAACAGTGCAAAACACAGTGCCTAAATTCCAGGGATCCCCAATAGGGAAGGCAGCTGTGACAGCTGTGAGAGACAAATAAAATGACTGGTTGAGGAGTCACAAATTCAGGGCAAACACCCAGGTAATACCCCACCTTCTTCTAAGTGGCATAAGTCAACACCCAGTGGCACAAGTAATCAGAGCCCTGAGCAGCACAGGGCTTGTTTGCTGCTGGTGTTGCTGCCGTGCCTACCCCAGACACAGAGCCCTGCTCCCTGACCTAAGCCACCGAGACAGCAAGTTACAGTTTTGCTGGCCAGAAATTTTCCAAATGGGAACAGGGAGCAATCCTCACTATCTCTTGCAGGTTCCAGCTCAGCAATGTGTGCTACACCCATTCATCTAAATGCAGAATTAGTTCCGAAACTAATGATAAGGCTTTAAATGCCATCACACAGCTAATTTATTTCCCCACTGTCCCAAAGTGCTTCCCAGGTGCTGAAAAGCTTAGCTGCCAAAATCTCCATGGCCTTTGTTGTCAACCTCAGCAAGACAGCTCTGCATTGCACCATCTTTCCTATTCATGTTGGGTTTCAACCCTTAATGCTCCAAGCCTCAGAGCCCCCCAGCAGTGAGGGGGGAGCCGTTCTTCTCTCAACACAGCTGAGGAGAAGCAAATTCTCCCTGTTCACAGAGGAAGTGGGTGCTGGAGCACCACCATCAGCTATTGCCTCCTGTCTTTCATGTGCGTCTTCCCTCCTCAGAGCAATGTGCTGTACCTTTATGTCAGTGGAGTTGCACAAGTGTGAGCTGGGTGTGATATCACACTACAGCACAGTGGCTGTGCTGAAGGCACAAGGTCATCCCACCCCTGGGAAGGGGAGGGAGGACGCGGGTGTATATACACACACAGGAGCACGCCTTGGAGGCTGTCTGTAAACACGTGTACCCACGGAGTTTCCATTTGGAGACGTGCTCCATGTGGCACGTATCTGTTCCGGCAGAAAAACATCACTGCCCCGCTTCTGGCAGCAGAATCCTTTTTTGTTTTTTCTCACTTGGGTTCTGGAGTTACTTCTGGTTTGCAAAAATATCACCATAGGGCAGCCTTCCTGATAGGTGGAATAGTTTCCCCTTGAGAAGAAGCTGGTGGAAATCCCCTTTCCTGAGACATTTTTAACTTTGCCAGAAAACGTACAATGGGAGTGACTGCTTTAACTAGCGAGCTGACTGGGATGAGCTAATGGGTTTTTCCATATCTGGTGTCTAGTTCCAGGGATTTCCATGAATTGCTGTCAGGACAGAAGAAGGCAACAGATTGCAACTGTGGGATCTGCTGTTTCAGCTCCACTGACACGTCATTCCCCCAGGACACCCAGTGACCTGGTTAATCTAGTTCTTTGCTTCTGACTTCTCGTAAATGATTTATCAACTGGCGTGGATCCCTGTTTGCTTAAGGAGGCGTGTGATGACCTCTAGCAGACCGGCTGCACTGAGCTACAGCCCACATTTGGCACCCAGCTGCTGGTCCCAGCTCGTGACCCTTGGCACGGGGACCAGGAGGACAGGGCTCCGGCAGAGCCCGATGGCAAGGACTCCTGCAGGGAACTGTGGGTGGTGTTTACAGGGTTCTGTGGAGAGCCCCGGTGACTAAGCCGTCAGCTTGTCAGCGAAGGCGCTTGCAGGCCTGCCTCGGCCTGCCCTGACCCCCACGGTGTGTAGGTCCCGGCTGGGAGGCTGGCGGTGTTTGCTGTGTACAGACTGCAGGGTGCAAATCCTGGGAAGCATCAGCTGCACCGGCACCAGCCTTCGGGTCCACGTACTCTGGAGAAAAAATAACATGAATGTCTAGCACCTTGTCCATCCTCGGTGATGAGACCGGTGTCCAAATCAGATGCAGCTCTGGAGATCTTCGTCATGCACATGCATAGGTCAGTACCTGAGTCACCACACGCAAAACACCACAGCTAAACAGAAGATAGTACAGATCTAAACTCAGTGCTCAAGCCAGGGAGATGAGGGATGATCCTGCAAGCTTTACATCCTGCTTTTGTAGGTGAGGCTAGAGTGTGGAAAGAGATCAGATACCACAAATCAGGCACCCCCTTAAATACTGTCTATGGGCAACTCCCTGCCTTTCCTCCAGGCCAGTTATTGCTGCTTCCTGCTCTGATTGTTTCAAATCTGGTTATCTTGAGTTATGCCTCTTCTGGCAAATATGGTGCAGCAGAGGGGAGGTCCTGTTCTCATCAATGCTGTATGCATGCCACAGATCACAGAGATTGGCATGGGAGGAACAGCTCAGATGAGCTGCTTGAGGCAGGTATTGGGAAGCTTGCAACAGAGCTGTGTAATGTTTAGAAATATAAAACTCCCTAACAAAAGCTTCGTTGTGGAAGATACAGGGCCATACTGAATTTTCAGATGGCTGGAGGCTGTTTCACAGGGGCAGCACCCAGCAGAAAGGAAAGCTGGGGAAGCCTACTCCTGCACCAGCCCGGACAGCCCCGATCCCAAGAGGCACAGTGTCCCACCACCCTAGGGCCCCACATCATCAGGGAGGGCTGGCTCAGGCTGCGGCAAGGAACCTGCAGCCACATGTCGGCAAAAGCATGGGGTGTGTTTTCTTCTCACACAGGGGTGGATCTGGAGCAGCTTTCAGCTTCCTGGAACCTGAGAAGTGCGTTGGTTTTTTTTTATAGCCCAAGAGGATGGAGGGTGCAGCTCCTGTTCCCTATTTTTGGTGGCACACCATTCGCTTCCTTGCCTTGTGCCTCAACAGGAACCTCTGTGTTCACGCATGACAGGCTCCCACTCTACACCTTGTGAAGCACCCCAGCGTGACAGAAGGACAGACAGCTGGTGGGATGTGTGAGGGCTGTTCCGCCTCACCAGAAGCAGTCATTGCTACCCTGTGATTCAAAACGCAAAACCGTGTCTCCAAAAACATATTCACTCTAGGCTGAGCCTACATGCCCTATGATAATCCCAGTCATAGAGCAGAGGGATGGGAGAGAGAAAGGGAGGCTAGCAAATTATCCCAAATTATATTTCCAACCTTTAAATATGGGTGGAGGTACTGTAACTATAACCTTCAGTGTGAATTCCCAGGTGTTGATAGATATTTATATGGGTAACTGAGGGTTCAGTCTTAGTTTCAAGCCCAAACTCACTCTTCATACACCTCTTCCACACACAGACTTACTCTCCCAACAGCAGAGAAGACCCTGATCCATGTAGAAATTATGTCCTTACCAGCAGCACAAGTACTCCAGGCTCAAATCTCTTGGCTTTGCAAACTCAAACAGGTTTGCTGAGGACAGCACAGATGCAGAGTGATGCAAGTGCAAAACTCCCCAAAAGCATTCCCTTGTCCCCAGGGCAATGAAACAAGAGCTGAGTTTTCTCATTGAACTCTTTTGTTGCAATGGCACATTAAAAAGAGCACCCAGTCTTTGGCAGAGCTGGGATTGGAACCTGCTTCCTCTCATCTCCAGTCTCCCAGACTGGGGGAAAGACTGCTTCCAGGTGCCTGGCCTTGTTCTAGTCTTGGCAAGGCAAGGCCATTTTCTGGTCCGTTCTCCGTCTATTCCAAAGGGGTCGTATTTTGCACTTTTTGACGACAACCAAACCACTTTATTGAGCTGTTCTGTTTTTGCTGTGCTAAAATCACCCACCTGGCAGAGCAGTTCAGTGCAAGACAGAGAGAAGTCACATACCTGTCAGCAGGATCTTACCATAAGAGATCCTACCAGGATGCTCCAGCCAAGGTTACAGCTACCTGCCATGTAGTCAAGGCATCCTCCTTTACCCCCACTGTCCTGGGAAGACTGGCTCAGAGTTAAGAGGCAGCTGATCCCAGTGTCTTATCCAGGTCCCCTGCTGATCAGGGTCACATTAAATCTACTGGCAAGATTTAACAAAACTGCATGCAGAAGGGAACAGTTATGGATGAATAGAGGTTAAGGGAATAATAACCTGCTTTTCTTGGACCTGGTCCAGTATTCACTAAAGGGATTTCCATGAGCATTAGTAGGATTCAAATCAGACCATAAATTTCTTGCAAATTTTCTTTTGCTTTATTAAAGCAGAAAAAACCCCTGAATGACCAAACTAAAAAACCATCTTAAAAGTTGTTTCCCCTTTTTCTTAGATATTTATTCTCCTTTATGCTTCTTCTTGGCACTGGGCAAGTCTATCCACTCTGACAAGCCCGTGATCCGAGAACTTCCCGTAACATGAGAAATGCATTCCTGAGCCCCTCAGCTTTGTTGGCCCTGGAGAACAACTGCCTCAGCCCTGCTCACTTCCAGGCCCGTCACTCATACCAGGCACCGGCACAAGAGAATTACACACCGAGAGGACATTCTTCCTATCTTATTATCACCTTCCCAAACTATCAATTAAAAAATGTCACATTTCTGTACCCTGTGGATGTCATCTGCCTTGTTTGCACACTTTGTTCATGCAAAGGTTCATGTCAGGGTTTTGACACACACTCCCCATGAATCATCTGAGGAGTAGCGTTGCTAGTAGGTATCGAGGCACTTGAAGATGCTGTCGTAGTGTCTAATTGGATTTCAAAAGGGCATTGCTCCTGCTGCCTTTTGATGTCAGTGCAGGTTGGGCCTGTGCACCCCAGTCCCCATCTCTAGGTACTGAACACCTTTCAAGTCTGGGTAACAGTCTCAGTCCCCTTTTAGAATAAAGTACTCAGCTCTCAGGGTCTTGTGAGGATGCAAGAAGTGATGATTATGAGTTTTCAAGAAATACAGAAATGGGGTATTTCCAAGTAAATTAACTAAGTAACTTTTAATCAGAAAGACAATTTACTAACATTTTCTGCCAATAGCCAGCTTTGTAGATGCCCATGATTCCCACTGCTAATATCTCCAATAAGGAAATATTTATGACCCTTCTCCTTCAAAAGGCTGGTTTTTATCTCATCTAAAATAGAGAGAGCATGAAGATATGTCTGTCAGTGTTAGTGATGTTAACTCTTCCTTTTTGTCTCCATGCTTCAAACAGAAGAGCAGCATGCAAGCCTTAAAATGGAGTCACAAGGGAGTTGCAGCAGCTGTGAGCCATTAAATGCTTGGCTGTAGTTTTTTATTGAAACAATTAAAGCAATTTACTGTACAGGTAGCTTTGGCAAAGTGGGGTTTAGATTCTTGTTAGGTTCACAGCCCTACATCCCCTGAGGTCAAGCACAATGTGCTGAGGAGACTCTGGCTCTCCCCCCAGGAGAGCTACCAGTGCATCAGGCAGAGCACAAACCAAGCATGTGCAAGCGCGAGGCCTAAGAGAGCTGCTATCACTCTGATTTCCAGAGAGAAAACCCAAAAGAGTTTGTTTGCAATGCAGTGTGGACTGCCCGTAGGTGTGGGTCTGAAGGACGGAGTGTGAGGCCTGTGTTTATGCCCCATTTCTGAAAGGAAGGCATTTCTGCCTCTCAGCATGTTGGGGGGAAGCAAAAGGGCTGCCATCTAGAGGCCAAAGTGACCTTCCAGCACATTCCCTTGGACAGCAGTGCACTGGCCGTGACCTGCTCTCCTCACTGCCTACGTATAAAGGATTCCTCATTTCTAAACAAAATTGCCATACTACAAAGCATTTCCCCATCCACATCCCTCATTCGAGAGTTGCATATGCTGCCTTAATCAATCCAGCTTAAGAATAGCCTATAGAGATAATGGATGCATCTGCCAAGGGGATGAAGGACAATATGAAATATGAGATACAAAGCAGAGTCTTGCAGAAATACTTGACAGGCTCTGAGGAGTTCTAGGTTTCTGGGAGTGGTGTTAAATGTGTGGTATTGAAAGATTATTAGCAGGAAGATTCAAGCATGGGACAGGGTTTGTGTTGCCTACTAGGCGCATCAAGCTCTATAGCCAGAATAAGCATGCTTTTCATCTGCTCATCCCATTGCTACTCCTCACTACTGCCAGGCTTTGGAAGAGTTTGCTCTGGACATGGCCCAGAACTATATCTGGTTTGGCTCAGAATGTGCTTTTCTCTCATCCCTGCAGCGATCTCATTCCTCTCTGACAGTAAGGTGTGGGCCAGGTCTGCTGAGACCCAGCAGCAAGCTCTGGGTGTCTGGGCCTGGACACTGCCCTTCCCAACCTGTTCCTAAACTGAATACTGCAAGTCGAACTGATCTGAACCCCTGGCAACTGGAGCCAGTCAGTAATACGTTTTGGTGGTTACTGCCTGCTCAGAAAAGTAATATCTGAGCTGTTGCTTCTTTCCCATGGCTGCTTCTCTACTTTGCTGCCTCATCTCCTCTCTCATCTGGCTCAGGAATGGCCTCTCCCCCATGCATTTCCCTACAGCAGGCGTAGGAGTAATTTAGCACTGACATGTTAAAGGGAAACAGGCAGAGGACTCTCATGGCAGCCTACTGCTCTCCAGAGTGCCCCATGCTAATCTGAGGTGTGCTAAACCCTGCCACCTCCACGCACCTTGAACACGCAAGGAGGTTGGAGTAGGAAGGTGAGGGTTGCACGGCAGTGATACCCTGGTCTTGCAGCTGGAGAAGTTCAACCAAAGGCCCTCACAAAGCACTTCAGTTTTGCTTGCACGCTGCCTGCCCTGCTCCCTGCACCCTCCACGTTGCAAAATCCCCCGTTGATGTGACTAAGAGTCACGTTCTGCAGCCTCAGCATCGGTTTCCACCTCTTCACAGCCCTGAAATGGAGACAGGGATGTGTGATTCTCTTTCTCTTCTCCTTACCTAGGACTCTCTGACCACAGGTGATTTGTGTCCAAGGGGCTGGAGGGACCTTTCAGTCAATACTGTTGTGTGAGTGGCTAAATAAAAACAGATCTGAACCTCGCCAGCGCTGCTTACATAAAGGAAAGAGGAAGCAGCCGCTGACTCCAGCAAGCTCTAGCAAAGTTCTGCAAGAAGCTGCTAAAAATAGGGCTGCCCCTACATTTCCATCCTGCCTTTGACACAGTCGCAGCTTTCACATCCCATCGACCTCGCCATTTCCTTGTGGCGGGCTTGCCTCACGCCCCAGCGTCACCGACAGCCCTTCCTGCGTGCGGACAGCCTCGGGAGCTTTGAAGTGCAGTCAGCTCCTTCCCACCCTGCTGCAAGCAAACACTTCCCCTGCCCTCTTTACCTGTCCCTCAAAGGAGAAGTGGGGCAATCCCCAGTGACGGTCTCGCCCTAAGAGGATGCTAAAAGTCCCAGAGATACTGAAGACCAGAAAAGCTTTCCACAGTGGAGTGTTTTCTCAGTAAATGAAATGGTGGAAAGTGTTTGTTTGAATACCCTGGGATAATATTCCCAAACACTACCTTTTGACTGTGGTACCTATTCTTGGAGGACTCGGAGCTGAAAATGACCTGAACCTGCTTCTTGGAGCAAAAAGGAAAACAAGTGAACCCAGGGTAGAGAGGATGGGATGTGAAGGGGAGCTCTTCCATGTGATCTGAGGCTCAGGTGTCCCCATCCCTGGAGCCAGGGAGGTGGCTGTTAGCCGGACAGTGATGCTGTGTGCATGCTGGATGATGGCACATGGGAGATGGAGGTGCATTGGCAATGTACTGAAGGAAGAGCAAGAGTGTTGCCAGTTCTGCCGGGGCTGTTCCCGAGAACTGAACTCAAGGTGGATGGCATCACTGTTAAGCTGGGGAGAAAGCAATGAAGTCTGCGAAGCCAGATGAAACAGAGACTGTTGAAAATTACCCGAGTTGCTTGCCCAATGTTTTCCAAATCCTGGGGAAGTAATGCCCATGGGAATTTGGGCCAATAGGAAGATCATTAAGATTTCTGTCTTCCCTGCTTTTCAATCCAGCAGGTACCAGAAAGGGCAAGGCAGCACATGCTGGACTCCTGAGAGACAAGTGGGATCAGGGAAATCCAAGGCCAGAGCTTTGCCATCCTCTCTAGACCGCAAGATGATTAAGCATCTAACCACCTTGCTGCCACGCTGCCGGAGCAGGGGTCCAGAAAGTCTGGGAGCTGATTCGCTCCTCCATGAGTTTGGGGTCTGGCTGTTCTGGCCTCAAGCTCTCAAGCAGAGGGATCTTGAAACTTCACAGACCCTGATTCTGCTTCTGGGTACCAAGGGTGAACCAAGAAAGCCAGCTGAGTCCCTCTGAAGTAAAAAGACTGATGATGAAGACCTGAACCCCTTCTCCAGGGGCACTGGATGTTGTCTTGGGGTAGCCTCTGTGGAGCCCTGGCTTTGGCAGAGGACTGGAGTGTGGAGAGGCTGCCTTGAGGAGGTGACTTGGTAAGGGCCAGAGGTCTCTGGGGTGCACGAGGGACAGGCACACTCAGGGACAGAGCCCCCAGCCAGCCTGCAGGACAGCCTACAGGAGTAATAGCCCTGTTGTAGGCACTGGCTGGTAAAACACAGCAGAAAACCAATCTGCTCAGAAGTCACACCTAGACAACAAGAAATTTTCTCCAGACCAAGCCAGAAGTTATTTCCAGAAGCCTCTTTGTCACCAGACTCCTCTGGGGGAGTGGCAATATTCGGTGTATACCTAAGGCTGTCTGGAAACAGGCCCTGGCAGAAGGGTGCAGCCCCAGCTGTGGGCAGCTCCTGTGGGTACACGTGCGGGGGGAGGAGGAGGATGGGGGTGGGGGTGGCGGCTTCCTCGGCAGACACTTTTGTTTCTCAGTCTAATGCGGAAGAGAAGCATTTGTTAGCTCTCGCTCCTTCTAAGCCTTTGTAACCACTCTCCTCTCAAGATTAGCCTATGTAGGTTTCCTGGGTGGCTGCAGTTTTTAATACCTGGATCTTAATTCAGCCTCTCCATCTCCCTCCCTCACCCTGCCAGAGCGCACGAAGGTGGGCAGCTCGGGCCCTTGGTGAAAGTGTCAGTCAGTGTCACTCAGAAGATGTTGTGGGGATCAGGGGAGCTACCCTGGGACCACCACTGGGCTGGAGAAACAGGTCCACAGCCCTTCAGAGCAGTTCTCACGGTGGCCATCATGACAAAGAGACTTCCAAGGGCTCGAGGAAGTGCCAGGGAGTCAAAATGATGGAGCCCAGCTTATCTGCACACACAGACGTGGCTTCCAACAAACAGGTCCTTCAGGAAACCTGCACGTGGCTCACCTCCATGGCTGATTTTCGAGCCCCTCCGCGCCGCTCCCCCACCTTTTCCTTCCACTCCCCCGGCAGGTGAACGTGCTGAAAACCGCGTGGGGGGCGAGGACAGAGTTCCCGGTGCTCAAGTCAGGGGTGTTGTGATGGTGTGTGTGTGTGTGTGTGTGTGTCTCGGGGGGGTTCCGCAAAGGCACAGCTCTGGGTCACCAGCGCGATTTTGAGGCGATTTTGAGGCGAATTTGCGAGTTTCTGGAAAAGCCGTTTCCGTGAGGCGGTGCCACAGCGCCCCCTGGCGGGCCGGGCGGCTCGGGCCGGTTCTCTCCCGTGATCCGCGCCGTGGGAAGCAGTGATGACACTTCCCGCTGGGATCGCGCTGCTGACGTGCCGGGCAAACCCCGCTAAACAGCATCTAAACAGCACCGTCACGGTGAAGAGGCGCGTGGGCAGCTCCAGAGCCCAGCCCAAGGCAGCCCTGGCTGCTGGGTCACACCACAGCTTCACTGTAAGCACACGCATAACCCGCTCTCAGCGCGCTCCTTTTCCACGCGCAGCTATCGCTGTTGTTCAGGTGGCAGAGACGCTTGTAGGAGAGTAGGAAAGTGCACAGCACAGGTGTGTGAGGTCTTAGCAGAGTTAAGTAAATTCACTCACAGGTTGTGATGTGTTTGTGGTGAGATTTGGGGTCTCAAAATATACTGAGCATCCTCGATTCTCACTGGGAAACACAGCATATTATTTCATAGCAATAATTTTGGTGCTCACAGATAAGAAATGTAAGCTACTGGACTAAAGGAAATTCAAGAGAGTGTGTACAATAAGCAGATGTGGATTTTAGACCATCCGAGTGCCAGAACTGGGGAAAGATAAAGCAAACTGAAGCAAACGGAGGGCAAGTGTGGGCAGAAATCTTGCAGCAAGCATTTTGGGGAAACCTGGAAGACCAGTCTACATGATCGGTAATGGTTCTTGCACAGTGCTAGAAATAGGCTGTGACAATTTGAAGGAAAAGAACAAGGGAACTTTTTAAACATGCAAGAAAACTTGGAGGGTTTTGAGCACATCACTTTTTAGTTAAGGCATTTACAGGAACTGGCAGCGATGCAGAGAACACGGCAATGGCCATATGTGTAAGATACAGCAGAGCTGCTTGCTGATACTTTTTGTTAAACAGCCAGTGTGACCTGAAGCTTTACTGGAAAAAATACATAGAAGGGACAAAGCCAAGCGCAACCAATACCAACACTTCAGACTGAAGCACTAGGTGTGGTGTTTAAGTCCAGCTCTGGTAAATTCCATCTTTGGCCAGAGGCACGAAAGGGATAGGCTGTCTAGAGAGGCCAGATACCGATTGTCTGATGGTCAGTACCAGCACAAGGACAGATTGCCCATGGCCTAAGCACAGTCTGCTTTGGAGAGAGAGCTCTGTCTGGTAGCTGGAATGCTGCTGGCCTGGACTCCTGATAGCCTGAGGCACTTGGAAAATCCCAACCAGAAGTCACAGTGGGGCCTACATCCATAGTCCCATTCACCGAGTTTGAGGACTAGTTCCTTCGGCTGTAGATGTGAATGCAAAGATTTCATCCAGTTTCTTTTCTTTTACTGTGTATGTTTTCCTAACGTCTCCTTCTTGTCATTGCTGTGCCAGCATATGCTGCACCACTGCCACTCTGTCCCCTGATAAATTCTGGACCAAATTTTAACAAGTTTAGGGTACCTCTGTTTTCAAGGCTCTAGACTGAGAGCCTTTTCAGATTTTAACTTCAGTTATACCAGTGGGTGCTCACTTCCTTTAGAAGAGTGTCCTGCAGCGTCCTACCTCTATGAACCACAAAGTAATAGCCATGGGACTCTGATCGAGGAGAAATCAGTTGCCTTAGAACACCAGAGCGCTGGCTTTTGGGTAAAACAAGTCCAGTGTGTGTGTGTAGGAGCCTGCTGAACCTGATCTCAGTGTCTCCAGTGATGTATCACACCTACATACACACATATGGAGAGAAATTCTTGGGCTGAACCGACACATCTGCTCTAAGCATATTGATCTGGATCTTTCCAGCTCAACTTGCCACTGCTAAAGGCCCACACAGCACAAGAGATTTCTAGAGTGGAAAAGGAGAGAACAGGGAAAGACCACATTCATCCCTGGTTACAGCAAAAAGCCATCGCACTACACAAAAGTATCATTCATTACCAGTGAAACTCTGTCTTATTTTAAGTCCTTCGTTAATCCTGAAAAACAAGTTTTGCCATACATTCTTCCCTCTCTCATCACTCCCTCGTGGTCTTAGGCCCAGCAAATCAATAGTAGTGAATGTCCTTTGAACATCTTGAGACTACCCAGACAGAGTTGCCATTAGCTAGTATTTCACTACAGCATATAATTTGGCCTCGTTTCTAACCCCAGCCTGTTAACCCTTGCACTCTCCTCTTGGTGCTGACTCTAACTAAGGCCATGAATGGTTCCCTTATGTTTCTGCTGTATCCCCTCCTTTAAGCTGGCATGCATGGAGCCCTCTGCCAGGTATAATTGTTGGCTAATCAGCGTTATTGTCCTAGTAAATGACCCGGGGTGAAAGGCTAACAACTCTCCTGCAGGTTTGCAAAGAGAGGAGGTGGAGGGGGAACTGATTGCAGGGCTGGTAAAATGGGAACCGTGCCCTCAGGTACTGGACGCACAGAGCATTCAGTCTGCCAGCAAACAATGGCTATGGAGTGGGAATGAAGGAATCAGACGGGAAATGACATGCTTCCAAACCCTTGTAAGAAGACTAACTCCACTTAGGAACTGTACAGCACTCAGCTCTCAGCTCGGGGTGCGGCAGGAGGAGCCGCCAGAGCGGAGAAATTCTGCGCGCGGCACTCACCGCCCTCGACCCTTTGCTGGAGCAGGGACAGAGCGCTGCGGGTGGAGATCCCGGGGCACTTCTTCCTACTCGGAATCACGTCGCTCCTTCACTGCGGTTTTGAAAGAGAAACGTTTTCTGCCCTGAGCGCAACCCACACCCTTCTCAGCCCGCTCTCGGCTCCAGGAGCAGCGGCACAAGGACAGCCCGTAGATGGCACGAGCCGGAGCCGAACCTGCTCGGCGAGGAATCCTGGCCTTCCCTGGCGGGAATACTCCTCCTCCTCCTCCTCCTCTTCCTTACCTCCTTGTTTGGCAACCACAGGTGAGCACGCACACCACTTGCTTTCCTTTTCTCATCAATAAAGCAGAGATGTGATGCGGCCAAGTACAATAAAGTTTATCTTCACAAACCACTGGGATATCCTTGGATGACAAGCCGTGTGTTAAACTGACAAAAACGTAATTAGTAATAAAGAAGTGTCATAAACATCACAGAAAATACGCTCTTGTTTTTGGGGGGTGATGCAGACTGTTGTTGAAATGCAACTAATTGCAGTGCTCGACTTCCAGGTGTGCCCCGTGCTGCAAGCAGTTCCGTGCTGTAGCATAAGGCTGCCTTCCCCTAGCAGGAAAATGTCCTGTGGTAAGAGCAGCTCAAGAAATGCCAGACAGGAGCAGAGTGACGGGGTTCTGTTTGAAGACTGCCCACTTTGAGAACAGATAGGGGGATAAATTTAGAAAAAGAATTGACAGTTGTGCTTGCGACAGAAGAAGACAGAAGGATCAGAGGAGAGTTACACCCCAGGCCATAGCTCCCCTTCCTTCCTCCCTCCCAGAGAATGCTGGGAAAAGCAGTACTGCAGAAGACCCAGAGAAGCTACTTTTTGTGATGGCATTGAATTGGCTTCTGGAGAATCAGATGAGCATCAGACCTGGCCTAAGACAAGGGGCAGACACAGGGATGGTGGCTTGTTTTGCCAGCCGCAAACTGCTAAACAGCCCGAGGTCTATTGCCCAGCTGCACCCCCAAGGGACCAGTGGAACCTTTGCCTCTAATATAAACATAACATTTGTATTGTCTTATGTTGCCTCCATTTGCTGAGGAGAAATTTATGAAGATGGCTCTCAAGGATCAGGTTAGCAGAATACGGGGAGGAGTAATGGCAGATACACTTGCAGATGCATCACAACTTCAGAGCTCTGTTCCCTTCAGCTTTGCTGAAAGGGCTGAGAGCAGAAGCTTTCTGCCAGTTGGAAGGGATGATTCCTATCTTTCTCAGGGAAAGCCTCAGCTGTTGGAACACACTGCTGTATAAGACAGGACTTGAATACATTAAAGCAGCCTATTTATGGTTACCTTAAAGTGGATCTTACATTCCTGTGCTCTCTATAAAGCTGGAAGTAAGGCACCCGATATGGGTAATTTGTTCCAAGGCAGTCTAAAAATATTCTATTTTAAAAATAATTAGGTTTCAGAAATACATTAACAGTTGTTCTGGTTTCAGCTAGAATAATTTTCTTCCTAGTAAGTGGCAGAGTGCTGTGTTTTGGATGTAGGATGAGAATAATGTTGATAACACAGTGACATTTTCAGTTATTGCAAAGTAATGTTTATCAAGGACTTTTCAGCTTCTCGTGTCCCACCAGAAAGGAGGCTGGGAGGCATGAGAAACTGGAAGGGGACGCAGCCAAGACAGCTGACCAGAGGGATATCCCATAGCACATGGCAGCACGCTCAGTATATAAACTGTGGGGAAAGCTGGCCAGGGCCTGCTGCTCAGGAACTGACCCGGCACATTCATCTGACTGTTGTCACTGCTGACTGAATCAATGGAAACTTATGGGAGGGAAATGATGTTGTACAAGAAAATCGAGAATTAATAAAATAAATGAGATCTACATTAGCTCTATATTTAAATAATTTGCAAGGTAAGCATGCTGTGGTCAGAAGCATTCAAGGTCTCTGATAACTGCACTTGCCAATCTCAAAGGTACTAGGTGAGGCAGTGGACATTTTGTGGTTTTCTTGGGTAGCCTAACAAAATCAGCAAAGCCAGCAACACTGACATTTAACACCGCTGAGCATACTCCAGCTTTCCCAACAGTCACATCTAGGAAGATTCCTCTGCACAGTAATTTCTAATGTGTTCCTTCTGAACTGCTAGCGTGTTCCGATCACATCATGCCAAACATGCAAAGAATGAAAGAACAGTTTGGGTGGGAAGGGACCCTAAAAATCATCTAGTTCCAAACACCTGCCATGGGCAAGGTCACCAGTAACTTGGCCCTATAAAGGATGTCAGCCTTGAAGCCTTATATGCAGGCAAGTGTGGGCAATGTAAGAATCTCTAGTACAGTGTTTCAAAAGTGACAAATGGATTTACCTATAGAAAGATTCCAACACCAAATCCTATCCTGTCCTCCTGTTAGTCAGTATCCAGTCACTTACATATCATAACTGGTTTCCAGTTTACATTTTCTTGCTTCCATACAGGTATACCTTCAGATAAATTTGTGATCGTGTCAGAAAGATTGTATGAAGTGAACGACAGCAACAACAATTAAACAAAACTGCAAAATAAGCCAGAAAAAGGTTTGATTTTATTAGGAATGGTACATTTAAATACATGTAAGACTTTGGGATTAATTTACATATTTTTTCCAAAAATGTTTCCCTTCTTTAACGATACAGAAGTTAAAAAAAAAAAATCTAATTCCAAATTGTAAGAACAACAGTATTTGCAGTGGAAATTTCTATTAATCAAAACAACTGTGCATTCCAGAGATTTTGACGACACTTTTCCTGGGATTTTTTTTTGCTGCTCTCATTACTAAAATAACCTTCCTTTCCATCAAGACTATTGCTAGTCATACACATGTTATTCAGTATCACACTTTTGGGTATGAAAGCTATGTCACTTTTATAAACATCAAAAACATGGACATGCATATTGACATTTCTGTGCAGTTTTATGAAGTCACCTGTCAAATAAGGCCTATACATACAATACCACATACTAGTGAATTACTGTAAAATTATTATAATGGATTCCCAATAATCCTGACATCTGGATGGTATGTCTCATTTTAACAGAAAATTCCAGCTTTCATTACTGCTTAACATTGTATTAATTCATTATCCAAGTGAGCAATATTCAACTAACCAATGTGTATTCCTGAAAGTCTTTTGCAAATTAAGCATATTGTCAAGGTCATGTAAAGCTGGAACTTAAACAGCCTGTTAAGCCAAGCAATGGGGAAAAAGGGGAACTCTAAACTAATTTCATCTGGTCCATTCATTCTCGCACAGAAAAGTAGCCACAGAACCTTAAAGGAATAAAATCTCTACTTCCTGTTCTCGGACTTAATACCAAGGACAAAAGCTAACATAGTATTTTGGAAGTCAAAGGCCTTGGAGGTGGAGGGGAAAGTAGGGGCAAGAGAGGGAGAAAGCAGCGTATTGTCTCATCCCATTACCTCAGCATTATGTGTACATAATATATCTATGATAGAAATGTTTACTAATAGCAGGGAAAAAAATAAAAAAGACTTCCCACTCCAGACTTCACTGAAAGAAGAAAGCTGACAGCCAGCCCCTCCTCACAGAGATGGCCTATTTGATGACAGGCACTTTGGCAATGTAAGAGGAGGTCACCCTTTCATCATGTTAACTCTTCCCCTCCCAGTTCTCATATATAATTTGTCTCAAGTCTTCAAGAAACTTGAATCAAATTAAATTCATTAATACATCTCTCAGAGCAGGTTAACTACGGCTATGAGCAGAGCTCGACCTAGAACGAGATTTTCTTTTAGAAGAAGAGGGAGAGGGGGAAGAAGCTATCAAGCTGGAGCGATGGCTTTTGTGGGAGTAACTCTTCTTAGGAGTACGACTGCGAGAACGAGAGCGGGACCGAGAGCGAGATCGGGAGCGAGAGCGAGACCTGGACCTGGACCTGGACCTTGACCTGGACCTGGACCGGCTGTCCGATCTGGAAGATCCCGTAGACCTGGACCTGCTGCGAGATCTTGAGTAACTCCTTGATCGAGATCTGCTTCTAGAGAAACATAATTAAAAGCTGTAGTCTCACCTCTTACTGAATTTAAAACAATCAGCAAAATTCTCAACTACTTTGTACGCATAGCACATAGAACATCTGAAAGTGCTATTCACAGCATTCAGTTATTTCACAGTGCTGCTGGATTCCTGTTATGCTCCATCACGACAGTATTTTCTTAGGTCAAGGCTATCAGAACTTCTGGCCTTGACATTCTCTGCTAGCATGGCAAAATATGAACTGCCTAGTGAAAGATGCCTCTCCCCAGCTCCTGCCCACGAAGAGAGAAACCCATTTTTAAGCAGGGTAGTTTCTATCAGAGAAGAACTCTTTGTCAGCATACACCCTGCCTTGAAATATCATTTAATTTATCAAGAAAAACACAGAATTGAAACTTCATACCTGTGGTATTTATTCTCTCTAGAAATGCCATGCAAATTAGTAAGAGTTTCTTTCGAGATGCTAAGAAAGTCTCCAAAGGTGTGGATCACCAGCACACTTACAGGCCTTAGAGTTTTAACACCTTCACTAGTAATGTATCCCTTTTTTCATGGAAAGAAATGGATTTATTTTTAAGAGAGACAATGAAAAGAGCTGCAGCCAGCATGTTTTTTTAATTACTAAACAGCAGAACTGCTTAGGAATAATGCAAGCAAGCTAAGTGATTTTCTTTTATTCTCATGAACAAGTTGGCTTTCACAACTCTGAGAAACATTTCACAGGACTGTGAAACAGCTTTCCTTTAAATTAAACATTTTTTAATACCAAAATTCTTGGTTTTAAAAATTTCTTTCTTTACAATAGCACATTTTGTCTTTAAAAAAATCCTTACTCTCATCCCAAACTGTTCTATTTACCCTGTTTCAGCAAGTTAGTTCTTATCTTAATCTGTTTACATTGCTAGAAAGTGGTTCTGTGCAGTGATATTTAGCTTGGGGCCAAAAAACTAGATAATCAAACTCTGGCATCAATACTACCCAAATCCATGCCCTCAGCAGAATTTTATCATGTCAGGTGACATACCTATGCCTTCTGTGGTCTTCAGTCAGCTTAATTCTGCGTCCATTCAGCTCAGTGCCATCCAATTTTTCCAGTGCACTCTTCATGTCACTGTAAGATGCAAACTCCACAACCCTGTTTACATCATGAAAAAAAGGAAAAGTTTCAGAGAAACAAAAAGAGTAAGGAGATCAAGACTGGCCCTTTTTAATCTGTTGATTCACAGCTTCTGTTTTATCTTCTGAAAGCTAGTTTTTAACGTGGTTAACAGGAGAATATGACACTGAACAGTCCTAGCCATCCGTACCTTTCACATCTTCTTGAACATTACCAGAACTGCCATCTGCAAGGAGATGGAGAAAATGCAGGAAGCTACACAAACCTGCATCAGCCGAGGAAAGATCTTTCAGTCCTCCACTAAACTGCATTCCAAAACTGTCCATGAAACAAAATAAGCTTGCAGACTCCTCTGCCCTATTTAAGAATTCTAACAGTGAATAGAAAAATCCAGTCTGTGGTTTTTAAAATTTGAACTCAAAAAAAGGTCTAAGTTGCATTGGTTTGCAGCGGCCCTAGAGCAGTTTTGCCAGCAGAGACACTCTATTCATACTTCCTTCTCTCCTGCTTTGTTGTGCAGGACCTTTGTAGTCTGCAGAATTAAGAATGGAGAGTGGGCAGGTAGGTGTTCCCCATGGAAGTTGGTTACGTTCATTTCCCATGACTTTGACTGTTGAACCAGTGTGAAGCAGCCACGGACAGGAAGTGTTTTAGCCTCAGGACTCACATCATAAATGATTATATAAAAATAAGTTAAAGACAGCAGGACTTAACATTTGAAAGGAATTCTCCCTTCCTTTTCTGCTTTCATGATAGAGAATGGAGACCGAGTTCAATACTGATCTCCCACTTATGGACAGTTTTGTGTTTCGGATGGTTTGGTTCTTGAACTGGAGATTTTCAGCATCTAAGCCACACCACAGATTTATATTTAATTTCTTCTATATTACAAGAAAAATCATGCCCTTAATAGTTTCAGCTATCATATCGATTTACACATAAAATGAACTTACCCTTCATTCCTGTTGTTTCTGTGTGCATCCACATAGGTGACCTCCCCTGCCTTTCTCATGACATCTTTCAAGTCCTACAGCAAAAGTTAACATTTTAGTCTTGAACAGGACGCAAATCAGTCAGGTAGCAGAATACTGCCCTAAAACTTTCTCTGCTAAAACTGCTTAATGCTTTTCAATTTATATATATATAAAAACATACATATCATTTAGAAAAAAGTTTCTGAAACAGCTTAGGTAATAGCAGCTGCATATAAAAAGGATCCATCATTTTACAGCTACAGTGAATAAAACACTGCTTTTAAGATAAGCCTGCATCCCAAAACCAGCTGTTATGAAAACACAATGCAATACTTAAAATACCAACATGTCCACTGAAATCAGAACTACAGGAGAGGAGAAGCGCAGTAGTATTAAATGCAGATTTTCATAACTAACATCCCAGTTAAATGACAATCCAATAAATGTAGACAAATTCAACCTTTATGCTCACCTCCCCCAGCTTCAAAGCAAAATTAAAAGCAAAAAGGTGTAATTACAATGTAATTAAAAATTTTACAAAGGAAATATTTTTCTTAAGTTTCATTTGAGTATCCGTCACGCTACAGTGTCACATATTCAATAGACATCCTTGTCTTAAAAATAGAGGCTAAATGTGGACACAGTAAAATTACTTGCTTAGCAATAGGAGAAAGCCCAAACAAATAATGCAAAAGGTCACTAAAAAGCTAAACATCTGTCTAAGTTAAGGCAGCACTTTTACCCAACAGTATCTGGTATTTTATAATCCCAGACTACTTACCGCAGCACGCCACAAGTGGCAGGTGATATAAGAAGGTACCTTAAGCAAAGAGTTGCTTGTCCAATACCTAGCTGGCCAAGAGGAACTCTCTTACATGAGAAAGGCAGTGATGGCTCATAGCAATATGCTTCACGGAGGTACCAGAGGCCCTGAAAGCACTGGACATAGTCTCCAGTCTCCAGAAGTGGCTAAAGAACCCGAGGATGATCTGTGCTAGCCAATCGAGATCAAACCCAGGCAAACCAAGATCTAGACTGCCAAAAAACAGGAGTGTCATAGGAACCAAAAGGAAAATTCAGAACAGGCCAAACCCTAGAATTTCAGCCACTAGAAAACCCCCAAATCTTTGGTTCTTTTTCCTCCACACAAGAAAAATGGTTAACCAAATCAAGGTTGTTAGAAGAGGTTCAAAATGCACTTGGTTAGAAATATGCTTAAGGAACAAAAGACTACAAAACAAAAAGCCAAGAAAAAACTTTAGAACATTTGCCACAGACTATAAGAAAGCTTAGTTTTATCTAGTATTTTAATTAAAATTCACTAGTTTTATGTTAAAAACTGGCATATGCAAAGTAGTAGATATTTTCCTTGTTTCACAGGTCTTAATATAAAGAAACCCTAATAGCAAATGAAAATTGGTCCCTACAGTACCATTAAAAACAATACTTCAACTTCAGTTGACCTCAATTTAGATGATGGACAAAATTTTGGCTCTGCTCAAGTCAATGAGAATTTAACCAGACCAGGACTGGTAAGTCAAAAGGAAGTTAGAAAATGTTAATCTACACAATTATTTCCTAAATCAGTAACTTTAGGCTTTGAGGCTCCCACAGTCTTGCCACACTATATGCGGAATCCTAAGGAACATCAACATGAAATATCATTTGTAATCGCAATGTCAACATGATTAAGATGCCAACATTATTGCTTAAAAGAGAGTAAGTGTGCATGTGTTATAAAAGCTCAACATTCTGTTATTAGAGGAATGTTTTAAAGTGACCTGGGTTTACCTAACCAGTGGAACAATCAAGTTTTATCTTAAGTTTACTGTTCTGGTTCACCTTAAATAGCACAAGAAAACCCTGCTGTCCTTAAGCAGCAAAGAGAAATAAGGTGTAGGACAACCATAACTAGGAAAAACATATTAAACAATACATCTTGATGGAACACAGACCTATTCTCAACTGCTTGAAAATTTGATGCTGAAAAACCAGTGAGGGTGGTTGGACGTGCTCTGAACATGCAGAAATACACGTTTGCTAAAAAAAAGGAGAGGTCTGACAGTTTGTCTACTACTTAGAGATGAGATTATCTATTAACAATATAGTCAACAATTTGAGGAAACTGGTCCAAATACAAATTTTTGTGGCTTTTTTCTATGTTTAAATATCCCAACACAGTAACTTTTAAGGGAGATAGATGTTCTCAAATCTCTGGACACACCAAAGATTAAATTATGTGCGTAGGTTTAAAAGCGAGGTTCCATGTTGAGTGTACTTCCTAGCAGGGATTAGAAGGGAAGAATAATGCCACTACTGTTAATGCATTAGCCATTTTAATGTGTTGTGTAAGTAGCATAGTTAGGAGTTAAAACACTATAGTCAGTATCAAAGCAGTACAACTTCAAAAGTAAATGCAGCTTGCACATGGCTGTTACCTTCAAATTATGTCTATTTAGGCAGATATCAAAAAGTCTCTTTATGCTAACTTATCACATATTTAAGAGACATTAAAACATTTAATTAGAATACTAAAAGATTCACCCGTAAGAAATCTGAATTGGGTGGGCTTCAGATTAAAATGTAAGTACACATAAAGCCATTATAAATATTCACAAGTAAAAGAAAGCTACAAAAATGTTAATTTTTTTTTCGAGTTATGCATTTAACACTAAACAGCATTATAGGATTTCTTTTCCTTAACACTCCATTATGGCTTACTCCTCTGGTCCCTACTGTCGTTTCCAAGTGCCAATCTCTTCATATATGTAACTGTGTAGCACAGCCAGAAGATATTTAGATTAAATCCACTTGAACATCACATCAACTCAGCTGGGTTTTTTTAGTTATTCAGTAATTAACACAACTGTACAATTACGAACCCTTTGAACCTGTCGTGCAGAAGATAAACAAACTGAGTTCAACCGTTTATCTGCATGGATTGCACCAAATTCTTATGAAACACATCAGCAGAGCTCCAGGCAAGTCGAGAAGCCTCCTCGTGGGGAAGTAGCTCCAAGACCAAGGCTTTGAACATTCAACATGTTCTACTGCATCTTTCAGTACATTGATTTAAGCCTCTCTATTCAAAGAATATAAAGGTTAATGAACAAGACTAAACTCCACTGTTCACTCACCTTTTGTAAACAGCATCTGTTGCTATGTCCTTAAAAAGTGAACTTTCTATACACTGTATACCATACAGAACACAACTAAAAAAATGGATTATATGGCTATTCTGTTAAAAGCCAGCTAAATATTAGCAAAACATTAGTGAGAGGTGAAAAAACAAACAAAAAGGAAAGGTGGTAAGAAAGTTTTAAATTACATGTAATGAAAGTCTGGATTTTTAAAAAAAAAATACCTACAGTAAGCATACTTGACACAGTAGCTCTCCTAAAATTCCCTCTATTAATGATGTATTACCAGAATTCTCAATCATGCATCGTGTCACAAAAATATTTAGCAAAACATAGGAAAAGACTATAAATTTTCATCAAAACAAAGGCAGGCACTTCCAGGTTTAACAATACAAAGGGATGACACAGTTTGAATGAATGGAACGTTTCAATATTTTAGAAACAATCTAGAGTCTCCCAAAGTTTTATCAGCTGGCAAACAGAAGAAAGAAAGAATCCGTTCCCAACTACAAAAGCTACTTATAGAACTATTTGCACAGCTATGAAACAAAAGACTTCTGTAAGTGCCTGAATGCTAATTTTTAGCAATCCCTGTAGCTTTTTTCTTATTTTTTGTTCACATTAAATATTTATGATGGCTTTATTAAGAAATTAGGCTGAAAGCAGTCTACTTACGGAGCAGTAAAAGAAGGTGTAGAATAAGAAGGTAAGATGCTAACTCACCTGCCAGCTGATACGGGACGAAAGGTTTTCAACAATGATCCTGTGTTCAGTACGAACAGGAGGCCCATACCGGCTGCAAGGATTCAAAGGAAAAAAAAAAAGAGAAAAAATTCTCCAGCATAAGGAATTTCAAACTTAAGAAATCTGACATTTTCTACAGTTTGCTGAAAGATTTAAGTCATTTCCTTATTGCTGGACTTCAGACTTGATTCTCCCTAGTCAAGAGTATATTTAAGACTCCACTAGAAGAAGTAAGCTGTTAAAAGGGGATTAAAAAGCATTTTGATGAAGAACTTTTTACCAAGGCAGTCAACACAGCTGTCATTTTTTTCTAGATACACTAGGTAAATGTCTGGTAAAATGAAAATCACGTAGAGAGATTTAGTTTAATTTTGGTATTTGACCTGCATGGCTCACATACAGTTTCTGGGAATATTCAGAGAAAGGACAATTTTTTTCTATCTTGCTTTTTCAGTTGGTAGCATTCTGCTTCATGTCAGGGAGCTAGAAAGCACAATTTAAAGGCACCTTAGTTCGCACTTCTGAATTCCAAATCACTTGTTAATATTTATAAATGCCACCGTGATCTGCATTGGACATTTTTTTTGGGTAGAAATATTTCTATCTCAGTAAAATGAGAGCTAAACAACTGACTGCCCTGAAATAACCATGGCAGTTTACAGTTCTTAAATGAAAGCTGATGTTTTCCACTTAACCAAAAATGAAAGAGCCTCTCAAAACTGAAAATGTGGCTTGAAAATGTTCATACAGGAAAGGGAGACACCTGGAAATAATATTACCCATGCAAGTAATTTCTGTTCCCCATCCTAGTCATTCTGAATAGAAAGGCATTTGAGAATTATGGAAAAAGTATGCCAGTTTTTTTGGTAAGTAATGCAGGATTCTAACAATGGCACTACTTTGTATTGCTAAAAAAGAAGACTGAAAAATCAAGAGCGCTGACCTTAGAGAAAATGGTTCTCATCTTCTCCCACAGAAGCATAGTCCTAAATTGTGTGTATTGATTTATACACTGAAGGACAGGCAATTTCATTTCAGTGCATACCTCAAAGTGTCCCCATTTTTTCCAGAACATCCAAATCTTCCAGATATTTAAACAGAGGTCCCAGAGTCACAAAACTGGCAGGATGAGTCTCGTTCTTCCATTATTGCAAACCACAGTCTCTTCCTGTCTAGCTCTGGCAGCCTGACATCATGAACGTGACTATAACGTCAGATGCCCACGACCTTCAATCAATCAAACTTGCTACTTTGAAAGTCCACTTTTAGCCTGGACCTCGGACCAATTATACCACGTCAAGGCTACTGCCACTAAAGAAAAAATAATCTAATTAGCATGCTTGCATATGCAAATTAGACTTTCCAAACACTGGTTGGTAACTGGCAGCAATTCTGACTTTGTGACAAACGTGAAGGTTTATGTCCCTTGTATCTTTGTCTTCCAAACTCTACTCTGCACAGGCCACAGCTATGAATGTTTCTACAGAGTAAATTATTCCACACATATTTCCTTCACACAGGCAGCTATAAAGTACAAGGATGCAATGTGTAGTTGTCTGGCAGAATATATGCAAATCTGCAGACCTTTCACTGCAAGTTGGCACAAGGTTCACCACTGGCTCTAATAACTGAAAGCGAACAACTCCACAAATACTGCACGTCCTCTAGAGGTATTCTAGAGATGAGCTGTGTCCTGGTTTTCACATTCCACCACTGGAGAGACGCTCTCCCTTAGCAAGGCACCTGCTTGGTCAGCAAACTTAGTCAACTGGTATTTACTAACACGTGCAGAATTGTTTACCTTGTGCCCTAGCACTGCTCCTTTTCTAGGCTGTGCTGAAACAAGCATTTTGATAACCATACAACTGGAAATGTGAAAACTTGGTTAGGCAGTAAATACCTTGAATTATTGCTCTACAATAATTCTTCTTAGCATGTAAGCTTCAGTTTGGTGACAAAAGCCACAGTAGAGAAGCTCTGCATTTTTCTTGATTTAGTGTTAAAATCAACCAATCCAACTGCAGCAATACTCCTTCACATCGTTTACGTGACAGTAGGAAGCAAGACCAGCGTAACGCCTACAACATGGCAAAGGCTCATTTCATAATAGGTTTGTGAACTTCTTCAAGGCAGTTAAACTGCTTTAAAATTCACACTCTCCTCAGCCAGAGAAGGCAAATAATAATAATGAACCTGCAAGGTTTGAGAACATAAAACTTCTTTTGTGAAGCTATACAAGGAAACAGAGCTGGATCCCTAAATCACAAAAATAAAAGAGTATGTCACTCCAGTTCTTCAGTTACTGGAAGAGGAAAAGGACAGAGAGGCCACACCACCTACCTAGATCCACTCTGCGACTGGTAGTAACTGAACCGTTGTGAGAATCTTCCCCTTCCTCTTCGGGCTCGAGCATGTTCAATTGTGACCCTTATGAGAGGAACAAAACAAAACACAAGCACATAAGAAAATAAAACAACAAACTTTAAGTATTTGACATTGACTTAAATCTTTCACAACTGGACGCAAATGTGCACAAACAAGAATTATCTTGCCCTTGCAAGCAATGATGTATAACACAACCACTGGCATTTCTTAAAGAGCCAGCCCGGCGTTTGTTCTCATTCGCCTCCCTCAGATTTTCATGAAAACTGTCACGAGTCTGTAATTCAGAGTGCAACACTTGAATTTGCTCAACCAGAGCCCAGGAGTAATCACAGAGAGAAAGAGAGTACTAAAATAACTAACGACGACATAATTACCCAAACTCCAGCTTCCACAATCGCAATAAAAATTACTGCAACATACAATGACTACTGTCCACATTGCTGCAAAGTGAAGGGCAACAATTCAAATGATAACAAGCTGTCATCAGCTTATTTTCTGGTCAACAGACAGATAAATACTAAATAAGTTCAATTCACTCTTACTAATATTCCTAATGACAAGATCCTGAGTTAGCTTTGAAAGAGAACTAAGTGCAAGTAGAGAAAACAGTCAGGCCTGCTCCAAACCACTCCTCCTCCAGTCCCAAACTAATCTTTGCCTTAAACAAGACTGGATCCCAATGAATGTCTTTAAAGTTATGGAAGGTATATCCCATCACAGAACCACAAGAATCGGGTGTCAGAGCACAAGATAATGCACTGCATTTTGATGCAAAGCACTTTTTCTATCCTTAAGGGAAATTATGGTATCACACTTACCTTTCATCACACAGCTCTTTACCATTTAGTTCATAAATTGCATCATCAGCATCCCTGTGGTCTTCGAATTCCTAGAAAGAAAATAGGAATAAAAAAGTGTTTTCCCTCACGGTATATGCAAATACTAATAAACATGCTTTCTTTATAAATTTTACATTTCTACATGAAGTATCACCAAGAACTTTGAATAAGGAAGCCAATTCCCAGTACATTTATGACTGAAATGCCAAGATGTTCCTATGCGTGATCATTTCTTCTCCCTCCACCCCGCAAACTCCTTTTGCCTCCCCAATTGTTTCAGTGGAACTATTTGCAGGACCTATATTGAATAAATTAATTAAATGGCCAGGTTTACCACAGAAAGATCTAAAATACTTTTGGGGAGAAGTGGGGGAAATTACTTCAAGGCATACGACTTAAAACATAGCCTCACATAGAGGAAAATGGAATATAACAGCATGAGCTGATCAAATGCAGGAGTTGTGCACTCCCGAGACCCTCTTAAGATTAAATTCTTACTGAACTGGCAAAGAAAGAGTAAACCAGAAAAAAAAAGCCCTCCCAGTTTTTTTCTGAGTGAATTCAGTTCACTAGCTGGGCAAAAAGGTGCCCGTGTAAGAAGAGTATGAAACATAAGCCCTCCTTCAGCACTGGCCACCTGCGGGTCGGATCAGCTGTAACAAGCATAATTCCATTTACTGTTGCAATGGAATCTGCCACTTCGCTTTTGGCAGAAATGCTGCTTTAGTCAGCCCAAGTAGCCTCTGCCCACTATCCAGCCCACTGGTTCTTGGCAAAGCTGCTTGTACAGCTCTGCAGGAAACTAGGTCAAGAAACCTACCCAGATGAAAAACAGCACACTTTGTGCAGGAGGTGGGGTGAAAAAGACAAGTGTTATTTTTCACCCAGATCAGCTTCCCAGGTAGGTTCATTATATGTGGCTGAACAACTGCAGCAACACCACGAGAGGCAAGGGAACAAAGGAAAGAAATAAAGCACAGAGAGCAAGCAGCTGGGTAGGGACTGCTGGAAGCAACAGTGTAGATGGAGAGAAAAACTTGTGGAACTGCAGCTTGCAAGGAATTAACAACAGAGAAGAAGCTTCTCAAGTTGAAGAAAGTGTTTGCATAACTATGAACTGCGTTTCAGAAGCAATACTGGCTTAAGCAATCTTCCCCCTTCTGCACTGAAATCTGCTTCACTACCAAGTGAAACATCACACATGTTTGCATGATGATGCAAAGCTTATCTTAAAAAAATTTATTTAGGTCCAGCATTTAAAAGTACCAATAGTTGGCAACTACAAGTCTCATTATGCCAACTATTCTATTTCCGTAACTATTTCTAACAAACTGAACATGTGCAAGTCTATCCAGCTTTATGGTCTGAAAATACTATTCCCTGAGATTTACAAAATTTAACTAAATATAATTAGTTTCAAAGATTAAGCAATGATTTCAACCAAGCCCAACGAAACATGCTTTTAACACTAGAACAACGCTCACTTGGTTTTGTAATATGTTTTATAAATACAGGTCTTAAATAACAGAAAATAAAGATGAACTAACAGCACATGGCAAGTGAAGTGCCATGAAGGATAATGCCATTCCACGTGTTTATAAGTTACATGGATGACATGCTCAAGCGCAGCCTCACCAATTTTGTGTCTGACACCAAAGTGGGAGGAGAAATAGATGTATCGGAATGAAAAACCATCCCACGAAAAGACCTTGATAGGCTGAAACATGGGGCAAACAAGAATCACAAGTCTTAAAAGATAAACGTGAAGTGCTGCATGTGGCATAAGACAACCCTAAGCAGCAGAATGCACTGGGGGCTGAATGACTGGAGCGTAGCTCTGCTGAAAAGGACATGGAAATCCTCGTGGAGAGTCAGCTAAGCATGAGTCAGCAGCATGGCCTTGCTACAATGAAAGCAAATCACATCCTGGGCTGCATCAGTAGGAGTACAATCAGCAGACCAAGGGGTGCTATTATTCCACCCTACTTGGCATTTGTCAGGCCACACCTGGAACACTGTGTCCAGTTTTGGCCCCTCCAGCTCATAAAAGACATTGAAAAACTGGACTGAGACTGGCAGAAGGCCACCAAAACTCATCGGAAGGTTGGATAACAAAGAAAGGTTGAGAGAGCTGTGTTTGTGCAGCCTGAAGAAAAGGCAGCTCCAAGGGAATCCAGTCAGAGTCTTCCAAAACCTAGAACACAGTTACACAAACAATGGAAGTGATTTCTGATATGGGTGCACAATGATGGGATGACAAGTATGGGAGGGAAAGTTGTTCAGCTGCAAAGAAAAAAAAATTATCCTGAGAACAATTAAATTTTTTAGATGAAGTTATGAGACAATTATTCAGGGTTATTAGTGATCTTTGAACAGAAAATGGTTCCACCTAGGAAGTAGAGAAGAGAGGAGGAAGGATTGACTGACTTGCTTATAAGAGCTAAAGAGAAGTTGTTCCTGAATGAGTCAACAGCCCTGCCCAGGAAGAGAAGAGGAACAGTCAAGGAAAGGGGATTGAGCAATAGCAGCAATTGGAAAGAGCACTCTAAATAAACTCAGGGTCATGTCTAGATCAGCCATTTACCTCCAAACTTCTAAGAGACAGATGTTTACCTACTGGCAGTCAACAAGAAGCAGCTCCTAATGCAGGGTAACCAGGAACCACCAAGTGTTGCGAGTAAAGGAGCAATATTCACATGAAACCAAAGTAGGCAAAAGCCTGTTCTTTTGTTCTTTTCCAGTAACTTCACCCAAGGGACTGGTCTTGGCAGAAAGAGTGGCATGTACGACTGCCACAGTGCGAGGGCAGTATCAGCCTTTCGAGTCTGAACTAAGTGCTGCAGAACAGCTAATTCTCAATTCTCATGAGGTAACAGTTAAAACAAAAGGCTGATCCTGAGTCAATTTGTGAACCCCTAAAGCTGCAAAATTTGGACATTTAGGAGCACAGAGCTCTAGAAAGCAGTGGTAGGTAACTGAGATACAATGAACTATTTCATTTAATGGTCTGACAGACAAATACACTCTATAAACACAAACTGGTGGTGAATATGTCAAACTTTAGCTGCACGAGACTTCAAAGCTGTGCTGCTTGCATGCACCAGCCAGCACCTATTACACCTGCTATCTTAGCCAACTACTCTGCTTTTATGTCAGGCCACTATTTAAGAAATATGACCAAGCAGACTACAAGGGGTGAGAGAGGAGCTTAAGTGGTTCTGTATAAAGTTTTCTTCCAGGTCAAGACTGCAAAACTTTGTACTGCCATAACAGGATATTTATACAGTCTTCAGAGATGAGGGCTAAATTTTAAATCTACAGAAGACGATGATAAAACAATGTATTTTATGGAGCTAGAATATTACCAAGATTTTGAGCAAAATCTGGCACAAAACTGTAATCCAAAATTCTGAAAAGCATTCTGAAATGTGTATTAATATTTTCCATTTCCCACTACAACTGCTATTCTCTTAAACACCTTGCCTTCCTTGACATCATCCTAGCAGGGTTAGTACCTGCAAGCAAGAGCAAGGAAAACAAGGCTATTACTTACCACAAACCCAAATCCATTCTTTAGATGGATTTCTCGTATGCGACCGTATCCTTTGAAGAATTTCTCTACATCCCGTTCACGAGCGCGTGAGCTCAAGTGTCCAACAAAGACACGGCAGCCACTCATCTTGAGGTTGATGCTAAAAAAGAAAACAGCACTGTTTATCAGATTAACTAACTTAAAATAGGGTGATTAAGATCACTTTTACATCTCAGAAATCTTGGTTAAGTAGGATTTGATTTTACTGTCCTCCAGGTATACATGTTAAAAGCCTGATTCTCTACAGCCAGGAAAGTGATAAAATCCTGTCTTGCTGACTTCTAGCAGAACCTACAAAGAGCTTCCAGTTTTGTACTTTTTAGTCATGAAACTTAAAACCAGCTCTGTAACTTCGAAGATTTTACTGGGCTAGCAGCTGCTGAAAAATAAAAGAACAAAACTCAGATGCTAATCATTAGAAGAACAAACAACATAAGACATTCTCAAAACTTTTGCTTTCACCTAGAAAAATCTCTGCAATAAAATTTTATTAGCACACAAAAGATAAATGGTAGTCATCAAATTATTTCGACTTCCAGTAACCATAAATATAACTTATTTTAACAGTCTATCAGGTTTTGAAGAAGAATTTTGCATTATGAGATTTCAACAATGGCAAAAATAAAAAAGGCTATCTGGGGCATTAAAATTTTCAAAGCTATCTACTGATCCAGGATAAATAATTTGAGATATTCTATGTAAAACTCCATTTTTTACCTTAAGGTGTCACTTTTTCGGTTTATGTGGTTTAAAAATTTTAAGATCTTGTAACTGGAAAATATTAATTATTTGGCTCACTCAGGGTGCTTGCTGTCACAGAAAAAAAACAAAGAATTCAAGCCCTAAGGAATGGAAATATGACGTGATCTTGCACTACAATACTGGGCTCTAAAGCAGGCAGAGTAAACAGACAATACATCATGTTAGCTGTGAAAATAATTCCAGTCAGTTTGGATGCAGTATTTTGAATTAATGCCATTTACCTTCTCTGTTAACTAACACCCATGAGGTTTCTATTGAATACTTTCTTTACTCAGACTTACTGTGCCATCAGAGAAGAGCCAGAATTTTGGAAGCCTGGGTACTGGGCTTTTTACGGGACTAGGGGTTGAACTGTGACAGCACTTACTTTGATCGGCCTCAGCCATCCCCGAACCTCGGAAGAGCCTACGCTGTCTACGCTGTCCTTTGTACCTCCCCTCTCCTTTGTGCTCACACGTGCATTTTGATGCCCACACAGAAATCCAGATCAGGGGGCTGGTTCAGCTCCCTCGCGGAGTGCCCAGTCTTCCAATTCATGGTTTCTCTGGCGCACCCTTACCACGCAAACACAGGCCAGGCCATCGGTGGGAATTAAAGGCAAAGGCAGGCCCTTGGAGAGGAAGGCCAGCCTTACGTAACTGTGCGCGTTAAAACACGGCAAGAGCAGCCACTCTGGCAACAGCGCTCATTTTGGGAACAACAACGATTTGAAAGATTAAAACGACTGCGTAACTGCTGTTCGATATTTTTAGTTCTAGGAAAACAAGGCAGGGAGAAGAATCACAGAAGGAAATGAACACGGGGTGGGTGGAACTGACCACCGCTGAAACTGTCAGATATAGGGCACAAGACATACGAACAACCCATCCGCGCGTTATTTACTCATAATCAGGGAGCACAATGGGTGCGAGATCTGTATTGACACCTGCGAGGCGCGGAGCTTCACGCGCTGCTCCTACCACAATGAAACCGAGTTCGCTGACTGGCGACTCAGAAAATGCGCAAAAGCCCTCGGGAAGCACGGACCCGCAGCAAGCGGCCATCTGCTCCTCCCTCCTTTCGAGAAGCCAAGAGGAGCCGGGGCTGCGCCAGGCCTGCGGCCTGCCCAAGGCAGCCGGGCCCTCTTCACGGGCCCGCCGCCATCGCGGCGCCGGCCCACGCAGCGGCGCCGGCCCCTTCGGCTCTTCGAAGCTTTGCGCTCGCCTCCAATCCGCGACGGCTCCTCCCGGCCATCTCGCCGGGATC
>VZTA01016820.1:46924-123361 GCA_013398855.1 Mohoua ochrocephala
AGGCGGAGATGTAGGCGCGGGGGGCAATGGCGGGGAGCTCAGCGATCATCCCGCCCCGAGCCCCCGCCACGGGCAGGGACACCTCCCGCCAGACCGGGCTGCTCAGAGCCCCGTCCGGCCTGGCCTTGGACACTGCCAGGGAGGGCGTATCCACAGCTTCCCTGGGCAGCCTGCTCGTGCTGAGCTGCCTGTGACTTTTTGACTAAGACATGGCAAAACAGATCGGTAACAATTCTGCCTAACAAGTGGAGGAGAAAAGTCGCACGTCCAGAGAATTCATCTTTAGTGCTGCACTCGGCAGCTCGGTTCTGCCGACAGAACCGTGCTGCGGCCAGGCCCTTCCTACCATCTTCTCCTCTTCGGCGCACAGATTTACACTGCCTTGGATAACGCCGCAATATTGATAATCGCCGACACCAGGGGGAAGCCTTGGCTGGGGAAAAGCGGCTGGTGAAGATCCAGGCCTGTATGGCAGAAGCAGTTTTTCCATGAATAAACACTACTTTCCTGCTTTATCAGTGTCAGATATACTCACTTTATGGACTTTTTACAGTGTAATTAATGACAGTTTACAGTATGATGACCAAGATAAAAATTGTTCTCTGTTTCTTTAGCATAGTATAGCTTGTTAAGTCTTCTCTGTCCCAATGCTTAAAATATAACTACAGTTTGGTTTGCCCATTTCCCCCCCTTGTCTGACAGCATCGTGTCTGGATTTCCTGTTTTAACTTGGAGTAAATATCTAAGTTACATTTATGATATTGTGTGTTAGATTCAGGCGTCATTCAGATTTATTGTCCTCTAATTATTCTCTAGGATAGAGATAACCTATACATTCAGCATCCATATAATAAACAGAATCTTTTAGGTTGGAAGTGGCCCCTTGAGATCATCTGGTCTAATCCCCCAAGGCTGCCCAGGAACATGTCCAGCCAGCTTTTTAGTATCTCTCCAGATGGAGGCTCCACAACCTCTCTGGACAACCTGACCTAGTGTTTGACCACCCTTAGAGTAGAAAAAAAAGTGTTTTCTTGCGTTCAGATGAAACATCATGGGTTTCAGTTGTCAGCGGATGCTACTGAGAAGAGTCTGGCACCCTTCTCTTCATTCCCTCCCATCAGGTATTGATACACATTCAGCCCTCTCGAGGCTGAGCAATCCCAGCTCCCTTGGCTTCTCCTCATATGAGAGGTGCTCCAGTCTCACGGTCATCTTTGTGGTGATGTGCTGGATTTGCTTCAGTAAGTCCATGTCTCTTTGTGGACATAGCACTCCAGCTGTGGCCTCACCAGTGCTGTGTAGAGGGGCACGATCACCTCCCTTGACCCTCCAGGGACGCTCTGGCTGATGCAGCCCGGGATGTTGACTTCTGCCACGAGGCAGCTGATGTGAACTCTTACTTGGAAAGAAAATGGAGGAATGTGAGAACAGCACGCAGCTAGCTGTGGTTAAAAAAGAACATGTGGGTAGCTCTAGCTGGTGCAAGGATGTCTTACAACTTTGAATACAATGTTTAGTTGTAAGGCTGCTTCACTTCTTTATTTGATTAGACAGTCCAGGACACTCAAAATGGCAATGCTGTGACTTTTCGTGCAAATGCTGTGTAGGTGGCAGAGCTGGACTATTACGGGAGCAGCAGTAGACTCCCTGTGTGACTGTGTGCTTGAAGTGCTGTGCTAAGAAGCTCAGAGGCAGAAAAAAGCTCCTTAGGTGGCAGCCTTGGAATGGTATGGTTGTAATAGGGATTGGAGTTACAGGCAATAATGAAGATAAGTCATACTAGAAGCCCAATTAAAGCTTTTTTGGTTTTATCCTGCTTCTCTTCAGCCTCTGGGATCGTGTCAGCAGGGAAGAATGCGGCTGTGCGTCTGGAACACAGCTCCGGCTGCTCCGGTCGTGCCTGAGACAGGCTGGAGTCCTGCTTTCCCTTTCTTGGTTGTGGACACTCTTCATGGGTGGCAAAAGGCATGAAATATATCATTAGGAGAATCTGCAGCGTTGCCTCTCGTGTGTGGGTAGTGTTTCTGGAAGCCATCACGTACAAAATCAACGTTAGTAATAACACTGTGTTTTAGTTCCCTCGTCATTTTGCTTGCACAAAAAGATTGGTCTCTCAGCAGCACATCTGAAAGCTCACTGGGAACTGTTAGCGTCCTGACTGCACATCTACAAATGTAAACAACCACTTATCTGGAATCAGAATACTTAAAAACCACAATCTGTTTATTGCTGGGGTAAATTAACTGCTTTCTCACTTCCCTGAAGAAGAAATTTTATTTTCTCTGTCCCAGAAAGCAGAATGCTGTGGCTCAGCACCACCGATTAAAAGTTATGTCCTATTCATTAGGGAGAGAAATTCTCCATCAAAGTGATGGTGACGATGATGATGTTTGAATGTGCTTAATAATAAAAGTATAAAATGCTTTCTTAACTCTGCAGATTAAAATAGTCCTTATTTTTAGGCAAATCTGTACATTGAAAGCCACAGGGTCATACAAAAAAAGCCACAGCAACAATTAAGAAACTAGGGGATGGTGTGGGGAAAGATTTTAACTAGTTGCAGGATGACTGCAGCACTCAGACTGGAAAGTGACAGAGGCTGGGCCCAGTTCATTGCTCCACGAACCTTCCTGAGGACCCCAGGCAGGTCACCTCTGGCTGGGGACAACCACCACTCAGTTGCCTTCTCTGCAGCACCTAACAGGTGCCAGCCATCCACAAAGAATCCAACCCAAGACCTAAAGCTAGGTCTTGTACAGGACACGTGGGGACCAGAAGTGCCAGCAAACGAGTGAGGTGCTGCCAAGGAAGCACTGGTGAGAGGTGTAGGTCCGAACATCCTGCCCCTGCTCAACACAAACGCGCCTGCCTGCAGCTGGGAAACCAGAGCCTTCTTCCACCCGGCATCCCAAGGATGATCTTGTCTCCAAGAAGAGCGCCAACTTCTGTTTGTAACGAGGACAAACCGGGGCTTGTTCTTTCCTTCGGCTGCCAAAACATATGTTCAGGCCGACAGCTCCATTTTGTAAAATGGCTTCTCGTTTAAAACACCCATTACTCTGGAAGCTCAGGTTTGCTGTCTTCCTCAGACTGAAGATTCAGGGTCCAACCCACCAGAGCGTCTTAACCCCAGTGTGAGCCTGTGGTGGTGGAGGAGGGAGGCTCCTCTCATTCGAATTCTGCCACTATGGAGCAGACAGCTGAGGGAGAGCAAGTGTAAGGAGAGCCCTAGTGGTTGGGGTGCTGGGAGAGGCATGCTAGGGCCTGTTTCCCATCCTAAGGGCCTTTATCCTCTGACTGTTTAATAGAAAATACCTAAAAAATACCTCTGTCAGGGACAGAAATGCAGCATTCTTTCTGCAAACCCATTGCCTAAACCGTGAGGATATGGGCTCATGCTTTCTCTCCTGTTGCTTGAGTGCTTAATTATTTCAGAGAGAGACAGAATGAGGGCTGAGTAGATGCTCCCTGGCCCAGCCTTTTAGGTTTCCTGCTGGTTAAGGTGTAGGGCTAGGAGGTGCGCATCCTGAGCAGGGATGAAGCGTTGAACTCACGTTACTCTCCTCACGTGAAGATATTTTAGGCAATTAGGTTTTTATGGAGCAAATGGGTGGCAAACCCACCTTGAAACTTTGCAAAGGACAGCAGCCGGTCTTGCTGGTTTGTACTGCTCTTTTTACATGGGGTGAGATTGGTGATGTGGGGTGTTTGCAGGGTGGGTGCTTGGGCCCTGAAGGGGACTGGCCCAGGGGCCCAGGTGTCCAGTAGTTTCACTCTCCCACTCCAGACATGCCCCAAAGCAGAAACAGAGGAGCGCAGAGAAGCTTTAGATGCAACAGGGAAAAGCCTAGTGAGCAATACCTCCAGACTTGAGCAGCAGCGGAACAGAGACTGTTTGGATTGCAATTGTAAATAAAGGCTTCATATTTCTACCTTCTAGTGACATCTAGCCCTTTTTCCCTCATGTGCCTTCTTTATCTGCACGGTGGGCGTAACACTACATGTTTCCTGCAGCAGAAATGAGAGACTGTGCTTTTGCAGACAGTCTGAGGGTCACTCTCACTGAGGCACGATGATAACTAGGGGTCCTCAATATTTTGCTTGAATGTCAGCTAGGCCACCAGGATGTGAAGTACTGACTAATAGAAGGAGGGTGTAAAGAGACTTGCTGAGAAGAGGTAAAACAGTGACAGGGAGGTAGTGCGGTTTCTGCCAACGTATTTTCATGCAAGTATATATCCCAGAAGTCAAAGCAGAGAACAAAACTCAGACCCTATTTCCTGGCTGTTGCATGGTATTCAAAGATGGGAAGAATCTATTTTAATATCTTATTGGTGAGATCTAGTCTATAGTAGCTCTGAGCCCTCAGAATATAGAAAAGATTATTTTTCTCCTTTCGTTTTCAGTGGGTTTAAATTGCTGAGATTTAACTCTATCTGAAATAGCCTTAGAGCGTCCCACCCTGTACAAGATGCAATCATCCAACTTTATCCTTAGCAATGCCTGACTTCTCTGCTGACCGCAGCACTTAGCACATTTTCTCAGTGCCTGCTGGGGAATGTTCTGATTACCTGTTTGCATCAGGATATGCCCTAGACTTTGTTAATCTATGTTTACTATGCTAAGACTTTCTCAGCAGCTTAGCACTAATGCAACAGATTTTAAGGGTTTGCACAGTAGCAACTCTTTCAGTAGCCAGAGTCACCTCAAGGGTTTAATTAATTCAACAGGATTAAGGTTTTTTCGTACTTGGGCTACCACGGGGGTGGAAAGTCTGTCCTACCTCAGCATCTT
The DNA here is from genome assembly GCA_013398855.1 of Mohoua ochrocephala. Lineage (NCBI taxonomy): Eukaryota > Metazoa > Chordata > Aves > Passeriformes > Acanthizidae > Mohoua > Mohoua ochrocephala. Next base: position 51,719 of record VZTA01016820.1, read on the forward strand.
GTAGTGCAAGTAATGTTGTACAAATAATCTCTTTGTTATGGTATGAAAATTTTACCTGCATTCTGTTTTCTTAACAAAGTCATTTTAGTTCAAGCTGTTCCTTTCCACAGCCACTACAAACCCCCAACCTCTCTGTTCCTCACCCTCTCCTTTACTTCCCTGATAAGACCAGTCAGTCTGATTCATCTGGATGGAATCTCCATGGATATACGAATACTTCTTTGAAACCAAGTTCATTCAAGGTTGCAGACCAGCTTCCTTTCATTGTCTTCTGAGACTCCTGGCTCTGCTCCAGCACTCTGCTCCAAACCAGATGCTGGCAGCACCGAAGACACGCAACAGTCACAAGATAGATTTGAGAGGTTTTGGGAAATGTGGTTGACATTCTGGCAGGCAAGACAAGACCCATGTTGTTTGAGCCCTGAAGTGTTTTCTGCCCCTGCACTGTCAGACAGTCAGGCTGAATAAGGCAGTTCATTGAGATCTCAGCAGCCAAAGATGTCAACGGTCATGAAAGGACTTTCTTGGTTAATTTCTTCAAAAAGTATCATTTCAATTTCCAAACCTGAAATAGTGAGTATGGGAGACTGACAGAAATGGTTTACCCCTGAAGGGAAGGAGTGAGTTTGAAGCGGACTGTCCACTTTCTCTGTTCCTGGCAGACGAAGGGGCAGTCGCTGAGCTGCAAACAGCTGCTTCCAGAGATGGATTTCATCAAGGCCGATGCCAGGACTTGGCTAAAGAATGGCATATTAGCTGCAAAACCATGACCCTAATAGCAAAAGCTGCTTTCACATTTCAGCATACTAACTGCCCCAGAATGTTAGGCCACACAATTGCAAGAGAAATCTTGTGCTGCAGATGAGAAAGGCGAATGTCTTGCAGCATCCTAGCGCTCCTCCGTGTGTGGGGTGGGAATAGGGAGGCTTTATCTACAGCCCAGAGGGAAAGACCACGTCACGTAAGCTCTAGCCAGGTTGTCAGAGGCCGTGCCACCCGAGAAGAAACATGCCAGTATATTTTAGGCACACCTATTGCCAATATTTTTAACTCTGTTCAAGTACTCAGAAGCATAGGCAAGGGCTTTCTGTTGCTGTTGACATCTCAACTTCACCAAAGCAGTGCTGGGGTGCCAACTTTCACAAGGCTGGAGCCCACACATTGCCACCAATCTGTGGTGTCAACAAGGATGAGCCACCTGCTTTCTGTCATGAAACTAGGAATACTTACACCTAGTGGGGTTTTGTGTGAAACCTGGTCACACATTGCAACTCTGCCACAGCTCAGTAAAAGATTTTTATGAAGACTTCTGGAATCTCCAAGCATGGACTTGCAGAATGCTGTCACCATGATCATTCAACATAATTTGGTTTCATTCTCAGAGTGGTAGCAGACCTGGGCCCAAAGCGATGGCCCAAGGTGCAGCTACGGTCTTTCCCACCCCTTTTTCAAAATAACAAGCATCTTTTCTCCAGACAGTGGTCATTTAATAGCCCAACAGCCATTCCCATTCTCCCTCACCCCAGTTTTACTGTTTAAATAAATAAAAAAAATATTAAAATATCATTGCATCTTCTGGGAGCGGGGGTACAACCTACAGAGATCTCAAATTTTTTGACAGTGCAAATGTCCTTTTTCAGGTGCAGCAAACCAAGGACAGGGCAGCTACTGTGGAAGAGGAAAGAAGGTTACCAAAGCAAGGGCAATGGATATTCAGAGGCAAACTTCAATACAGATTATCTGCTCAGGCCTCTAGTCATCCTCTCTGCTGTTTTAGCTTTCAAACAGGTAACCTACACTATGTACTTTAGAACACAGCAATGGAAGTCAGCATACCCTACCTTTGAAGAAGAGAGTCCCATCTGCAGCAACATAGTAGTGACATAGCTGAAAATGAGCTTGCAAGTGGATTACATATTTATGTGGCTCCAAGTCCTACATTCCTGGCAATTCGTATCAACCTCTCCAGGCTTCTCAGTATCATGGGTTTCAATACAGGCATCTCGGCTTCAGCTCAAGTCCAGCCTTCATTAACAACACAGTTATAACTAAGTTACACAAACTGTCACTTTTGAAGACAAACTGTGGTGAGTGCAGCCTGGCCTTGTCCATGTATGAAGCTAAATGGCATTTATTTGCATGCCCCCTGTAAGCTCATTATCCAGCCTACAGGAGAATGCAGATCTGGGTGTCTCCTGGAAAGAAGTGTGGTAGCAAACATCAGCATCCCCTCTCCAAATACAGTAGGGCAGATACTGTCACCTTGGGATACATCACAACATGCTGCTGTGATTTCTATTGTGTCCTACTGAAGGTCAGAAATAAACCAGAAAGCTGTTCTGAACCCCAACCCACCACGTACAGGACCTTCCTCAGGACTCAGCTCTGCCGTGGGGAAGAGAGGACGATGTTACCAAGGAGCTCCTTGTGAATCTGTCCACGAATTCACCATTCCTGCAGTTGTTACTTCAAAATAAAATCTGCCTTTGGGACCAGAGACAGAGGTATGTGCTTATACCTATAAAACACTTACTTGAAACAGGTCACGAAGCAGTAATGTTATTTTGTTCCTAACCCCGTGTTTCCTAGAGTTGTGGGAGGGCAGGAAATGCACCTGTAATACGAGATGGCTGGAAGGGATTAGCGGTTTCCCTCTGCCAATTTCTAGACACACGTGTGCGTGTGTTACTTTACAACTCAATAAAAGTCCCAAAGGAGATGTCCTGAAGGCTGGTTTCTTTTGTATGTCCAATAGAAAGACGACCTCTGGAGGAATCTATGATGCCAGAAGATGCGGTATCAAAATCAGTCAGATATTCAACGCTGAGCATGGAACGGTGGATGGATTTTTCATGCATGGTTTAAGATAGGGTGGTTGTTTGTACAGCTCTAGTAACTAATTCTGTGCTGGTTTTTTAAGGAATAACAAGAATACTGCTTCTAAAGATAGGGGTGTATGGAGCTTTAAAGTGGTCATAAAGCCGTGAAAATTTCAACATTATTCAGCAAGAACAAAAAGGCCATGGGGCTGAGAATATACCACTAAATGTACTGTAATTTCAATTAAAAACGTAATTTTGGATTCTCCTTATCATGTTTAACTAAATAGGATTAAACAATTTTACTATACAAATGAATAAAGTCTAGAGTTGTTATCACAAGAAGTTTTTAATATGGTTTGTGACAAGCAATATCAAAGTTATCAACTCTCAAGCTTCATGTTCTGAAACCAGACAACTCTCAGCAACAAAAAAAGTTGTGCACTGATAAACATAGGAGGCGTATTGTATTTTTTAATTAAATATGAAAACATGAGCTGTGTACATTATTTTTTCCCTAGAAAACACAGCAATTTCAAAAGTTTATCATAAAATATTTTCATGAAATGAGTGAACCAGCAAACACATGCACTTGTGTGCCTTCCCCCCTCCCAAGATAAACGTGATAAGAGAGACATACGCAAATGTAATAGTTAACAGAACAAGTGGAGTTTTGTCATAGTTTGGTTCTTTTTGGAAAGGATGGAATGTAACATTGTGCTTGACTTTCTATGTCACAACAAAAAATATTTGGTGCAATATTTTAACATTTTCTTTTTAAGTTTCAATCTGGTGGAGAAAAATACCTTTTTCTATAATAAAATATGTCTGTTCTTTTTAAAACGTAACTTTTTTTGCACAAAATAATTTTGTAAACTGTTATTTCAAGGGCAAGGTAGGCGGTGCCGTGTCAATGTCCTCCCCCCCCCACTTAAAAATGTGATCTGTTATCTGAAGCAAAACAGGAAAACACAAAAAAGAGCGGAGCAGAGGTTGCTTTGCAAAGAGAAAATAGGGCGTGTTGGACGGGGGAGAGGGGAGGGAGCGTGTGGTGGGACAGAAAAAAGTTAAAGGTCACTTTCGCCGTAGAGCGCTGTGGAGAAGGACATGTAGTCCAGGGCACCAGGTACAGCATCACGGCCAGTGTAGGGTGCCATCCTAGCAATGCAATATTCAGCCTGATCAGGAGGCAGTTCCCGCCGTAATTCATCCACAGTGATGTAGTTCTGCAACGAGGACAAACGAGAAGGCAATCGTTACTTTCAGAAAAGGGACTTTCCTCTGAGGGACAACCGCCCCCTGCCCCACCAGGGCAGCAGGCAACACTCAGGGACAGGATCCAGACAAGGAGACCTGTGATGTGCACCCACACAGGGAGCTCTCTGCACTTACACCCTGGGAGGACATGCACTCCTTCCCTACTGTTTGGACAAGTAAGTGGTTTTTACAATGAAGATGGGTTTTGCAGGACAGATGCTGGTGCAGCTAAAGAAAAGACCTGGAGGTAAGTCAGGCAAGTTGTTAGTGTAAGACTGTGCCTTCCTGTTGACAAAGGAGGTCCTGCTGAAAGTAAATGGGAGGAAGCTGAAATTTAATTTGCACGCTGTCCTTCACCAGCAGGAGGTAACAGCTGCTTGCACTGCTTGGGAGTTGCCATTCCCTCTCTTCAGAGCAAGGAAAGGGGCTAGACCCACTAGTTCCTGCTAGTGCACCAATGCAGGCAGCAGACAAGCAAACACTTTGTATTGCTTCCACAGCTCCAGCAACAGTCCCTTCACTGCGGACATTTTTAATAAGCAAGCAAAACTTAGGTAAACCCCTCTTCTGAAGACTCACTGCGCTGAGCTGGCTTGGCTTCTCTCCATGCAGTAGGTAACAGTAGTTGCCTGATTGTCTTTAGCTAACCGACTCATGGCCATTTGCAGTCTGTCTGAGCAATAGCTCAGGTTTCACATCATCCTTCTCTCTCCTGTGACTTCTTATCATTTCTTTTTGACTTTCACTTTAATGACTGGGGTATGAGGTATTTTTCTACATAATGAAATACTAATTCATGTTGCAGTCACCAGAGCATGTTAAACACTGACAAATGCATGTAAGGTGCTGTACGGAGTAAACAAGTGAATAAGTAATACTGCATCTCAAAGTACCTATTTATTCAGTGGTTAGCTTATCTGAATAACATGGAATTTTCAGGCCTCAAAAGACAATAGAACTGGCTTTGGTCAGGTATATATCTAAAGGAGAGGTATCATGGGTTTCTAGATTATGATTATGAAAAGATTCTTAGTGAAAAATGGAAACCAGTACCACCAGATTTAAGGGTAATTCATTACAATCTGAGAACTAGTATCCAACATTTCATGTGAGATAACTAAAATCATTAGCAAATAAAGAGATATGTTAATATTACACGTACATATCCGTTGTTCAGTTACATAAAAGCTTAGTGGGCATTGTTATATAAGAAAAATAAGATTACATTTTTTGTCAGCTGCTTGCACTGATGATTTAAATTCCAAAAATTAATACTTTTCATATCATCCCAAGTTTTCCTACATTTGACCAATTTCTATGATTAAAAGATGTTCCTCCCGCAGATAATGTATATCCCTCAATGAAAATCTATTGATTGTATAAAAACTGATAGTGACATGCAGATCTGAGAGAGGTCATCTCAAATTTACAGCTGTCAGAAATAAACAGTTTTCAAGACTAATCAAAAACCATCTGTTGAACTTGTTCATTTTAAAATAACAAATTGCAACCGAGCTCTTAATTAAAATTTTAAAGCAAGAGTGGGCTGCAGAGTTCTGACTGACAGCTGAACAGGACTCTCAAATGCCTTAGCAGGCTGCTCATTAACCCACACTTTAACCTCGCACTCCTCCAGCACTACAGAATGTTCCTGTGAAAATACCCTCCCATGGCAGAGTGCTTCCCTCGACACTTTCTCTCACAGACAAGTGAAAAAAGAAAGCAGGAGCTAAGCAGATACAGGAAGCCAAGGTGTGGAGCCTGACCTTATCTCCAGCCAGGATCTTGAAGGAAGCCATAACCTGGTCAGCAGTATCTGTATCTGCCGTCTCCCGGGACATGAAGTCGATGAAGGCCTGGAAGGTCACTACACCCAAACGGTTCGGGTCCACGATGCTCATGATGCGGGCAAACTCTGCCTCTCCCTGGAGAGCAAGAGAGTCGCGTAAGCCTGGGCATTTGGGCAGCAGTGCTACCAAAGTGAGGAGAAACCGCTCAGCAGCACATCTCATAGCTAGAAAAAGCCAAACAGAAACCACCTCTAGGGTTTTAATCAGGATGTTCTTTTTTAGCTTGCTGTTGCGTACAAATGCTTCCCACTCATTTGTCCCCTGGAATAAAACATTGCCAGCTATGCCTGAGGATAACATCCAGCTCTAGGGCAATGCTCCTATTGGGGAACAATACCAACTGACTTCAGAGGAAGACCCAAATTTCTCTACCCATGTGCTAGATGTCTGTAGCAGTATTTGAAGATCTGCACTTCTCAAATCCTTTTACTTTCATTTACTTAAAGAGAACTTTTACAATTTTCTTCAGCTGACAGAACAGAAGAAATGTCTCTGGGATATTTCACAGTATCTTACTCATCTTTAATAGGCAGGCTTTGGAAAGAAGGACTAGCATATCTGGAGTGGCCCAGGGAAACAGTGTCTACAGGGAAGATCCTACAGAGAAGTTTTGCCACGGAAGCCAAAACCTTGTAGTGTAGTTCTCTGCATTTCTTTCTGCATTTAAATGAAAGGTCATCTGTTCTCATCTCTGGGACTCCTTCCTCCCCAGGTAAGGAGAAGGGGAGAGCAGAGCTGAGTCTTCTCCTGAGAACAGGCTCTCCTAACACATTTAGAACAGTATACCTTCAAGAGTAATTAAGAGACCTAATCAAATGTTACTGTCTTGGCACGCTACACCAAAGAGTCTGTATTTATACTGGGCTGATGAGTAAGATGATTAAACTGCTTTGCCTGCTATCAGGAGCAAAGACACTGAGAGTGCAGATGAATATGCTTGCACTGTGCTCTTCTCCTGCCCTTTGATAAGCATCAGCCTTGGGTGAAGCTCTTCCTGTTAGCTGTCATGCCTCTCAAGGTGCCACATGTTACTGCTCTGAATATTCAGGTGTTCTCGTGAGGGAAAAGCTTCTGGGAGAATGACTGGAACTTGAACTTACATGTACAGGAAAGGAGATGTGAAACAAATGGTAGGAATGAGAGGAGCAGCATTCTGAGCGTATTCAGAAGTGAGGTCGTGTATACTTCCGAATGATTTGAACCGATATTCAGGGCTGGGGGAGGTTGTGTGTGCTGTGCAGAGAGCAGGCACCAATATGGGGAAGCTTATTGTTTCTTCCACTAGTATCTACACAGTTTGATAAATGGAATTTTTATTTAAACCATCCAGAAATTAGACAATTAGTTCCATTTTTTTACCTTCAGCTACAGCTGTGAGACAAGAATTTTACATGTGTAACTAACACTAGATTTAACACGGTTGGTAATTCTGGAAAATAAGGCTATATTTACCTTGATTCACCACACATTCTCCCTGTATTTTTGAAGGTGCCTACAGAATCACTTTGAATAGGAGTGACAGAGGGCTCTACATTACCATATTGTAACCCATGGAGATAAGGCAGGCTCGGAAATCTTCACAATCCATCATACCAGTCTTCTTCTACAGAGAATGACGCAAAGATGGAAAAAGCCAAGAGAGAAAAGGGAGACCAGTCCAGGGAGAAATGAACCCACAGGAGACATTACAAAGAATGAGTTTTGGGGGAGAGAAGATAGAAGGAAGGGTTTACAAAACAACGAAAAATAACAGAGGAAAGATAGTTTGTGAAACCATGAAGAAGCAAAGGTGGTTTTGGACATGGAAGAGTTCACACGCAAGAAACATATCGGTGATGAAAAAAGGGCAAGAAGGTATTAAGCAAGACAGATTAAGGAATGGACAAGAAAAGGGAGTTTTAAGTGACACAGAAGTAGACAGAACAGTTTGAAGACATAAAAGGAATTCTCCCAAGACAAAAAATTAAGGAATTAAAAAGGAATAGATACCAAAGTGCATTTAGAGAGGAAGGAGTATAGAAAAGTGATGTATATATAGTCAAACACAAGAACAACGATGACAGATGGATTAAGACAAACAAGAAAAGAAAGGAAAAAACTGTTATTTTTTCACAGTTTAATATCTGGCTGTGTTCACCACTAGCATTCAGTACCTGTGCATCGTTTCCAATATCGTAACCCAAGCTGATGAGACAGGCTTTGAATTCCTCAGGGCCAAGTGTGCCGGAGTGGTCCTGGTTATGCGGTGTGCCAGGCAGCAGGACATGCAGTGCCAGTGGGGTGACGGTGTGGGGCAGAAGGAAGGGAGACACAGGGGAGATCAAAGGGAGGTGAAAGGACAACAAACAGGTGCACCATGCAGTGGGTGAGGAGAGAGGAAGAATGACATGCAGATAGAAAGACAGGGAAGAAAAATAAAAAGTGCACAACATTAGATATCACAATGACATTTCAGGATGTGCTAAAAATGCTCTTGGAACAGTTCCTTCTCAGAGAGCTCATCCCATCTTGAGAGCATTTGAATGACAAAAACAGCTGATGCTCAGAAGCCTCAAGATCTCAATCTCCCAAGTGAATTACTTGCATCACCGCTTGTTATCCAGTGTCAGAAGCCCTGTGTTTCACTAGTAACCCAGAGTGCAGGTGAGCAGGCAGAGGCAGTGGGAAGCATTGCCTTAATCTTGTAGTCAAAAGTTCCACTAAAGGAGTAGGTGAGGGCAGGTATGTTGGGCAACACACCCAAGGAAGCTTAGCTGTCAGGGCATCCCAGGAACAGACAAAGAAAAACAGCTGAAGCTCAGGGGAGCAGCGTTATGGCTGTATTTATGAGACCTGCACACGAGGTGGAGCTTTGACTGGCAAAGCTGTTTCAAGTGCTCAGCTCTGCAAACACCGCAGATGTACAGTGCAGCACAACGCAGCCTGCCAGCTGCTTTTCCCCTTGCTCATTGCCCACTCCCCCAGTGTTCGGATGTACCCACGAAATAATACACAAGCTACTACAGGAACTAAGAATCCCCATCCATCCTGCAGAATTTTAGCTCAGAACAGCCCCCAAGCACTGAAGAGCCCCTGCCTGCTGCCACCACCTCTGGCCAGATCAAGAAAGCTACACAGACAGGATGGTGGGGCCAATTTCAAGTGACTTTCTTCAAAAAAACCCAGCTTTTAATGTCAATGTTAAGCCTTCATAAATCAAACAGATGAAGGTGAGAAACCCATGTTCTGTCTGCATTAACATTCAGACTGTTGAGAACTTCGGAAGGGGCAAATGATATGAAGGTCAAAATATAAAATCTACAGGACTTTATGGGTCCCTCTCCTAAGGAAAGAAGCCGTGGTTTATTTTTCTTAGACAGCTACAGAAGGGCTGAAATAGCCAGTGTTCAGCAATTTAAAAGCATTACCAATCTCTGAGGGCAGGCTGTCCTCAGATATAGCAGAGATGGTATAGAAGAGTGGAGAACAGATGGTCCCAAGAATTTTATAAATCAAAATAATAATCTGCTCTCTGAAGAGGAATGGATAAAAGTCTAATTGCTTAAAAAAGACTTCAAACCTTTCCACGCTTTTGCTTTAGCAGGAAGTTTTGCAGTTTCCTGTGAAGACATACTTCTCCCAGGCTAACAATCACTTGGCAGTCTTCGCAGAAATGACTCTCCACAGGAGTGGCATTTTTAAGAATGAAACATCTTCTGTGATCTCATTCTATCACCGTGACTGCTTGTTTGTTACTGCATTGTGCAGTCCACACGGAACCTTGTAGCTTACCAAGCTTCAGTCAGCACTGACTTACCCTGTCAAAGTGGTTGAAAGAAGCCCGGAACTCATTCATCTGTTCCTGGCTGATTCCTTTGGCATCACGGGTCAGAATCTGGTTTTCCACTTCGTTGATGGTTCTAGCAATTGTTGTTAGCAACTGCTCCCAGCCCACTCGGATATGCTGGAAAAAGAGGCCAGGACAATATTGAAATTAAGAAGTCACTCTTCTGCTTCTGAGGCCAGTGGATCGGATGTCTAGCTTATTGCAAATTAAATGATCCTAGTGTGCAGGGCAGTCTTGGTGTCCATTTTCTCAGAAAAGATTCCTTCTAATCTGCAGGTGTTTAAAATCTGAATTTTGACCCAGAAAACCCCATACTGAAGAGGCCAATTTCTGATCTTAAGAAAAACTTGGTCTTATTGCAAAGTTCCTTTGCCTGGTCAGAGCAACGTATTGGAGGCCTTTAACACAAACGAGACACAAACTCAGTGCTTCTAGGACTTAGTTAAGCAGAAAACTCTCCTTACCAAGAAACTAAATAAAACACAGTGCTTGGAAGACACTGGGGCTTCACTGCTTCTGCTGTTGCTTAATGGAAAGCTGGCCAGAAACCAAAAAACCAGTTTCAGTTCAGCTGGACTCATGTTGAACTCAGATTGCTCCCAAGAAACCTCACGTTATCAACAGAAAGCCGTTCTCCAACTTTAAAAAAACCACTTCTGTTGGACTTTTTTTCTTCTGCCAGGTAGTGGCAGCTCAAAATCATCAGCACTTCCCTTTCTAATCCCAGCTAACACAATCGGGTGGCAGGAGAAACGAGACCTGTCCATTTTTCAAGCAATACTGTGGATCTCATTCAGGTTGTTTCTGTTGTCTATATTTGGAAGTACATTGGAATGGCTTGGCAGGAAGTATAGTAAGGCAAAAATGAAATTCAGTGACATGTTGTTGCATGCTTGGCCATATTATCAAGCTCTCCACTTTCCTGAGAACCACAACACGTTGCCAGAACTAGATGTGGCTGACGCTAACTGGCCACAACAGATGAGGCTGTCTGATGTGCTGCCAAAACATTTACCTCCATGGTGTAGTTGGTGTGCTTGTTGTCAAAGATAAGCGCTTCCTGGATCAGCTGGTGGTCTCCTTCCAGCTGGTCAATCTTTGGTTTGTAATTCACGATGCTCTTCTCGTACTGCCGCAAGTGGTTGAGCTGGTCCTCCAGGGTCCCGTGCATCTCTATTGAAATGCGGCCAATCTCCTGCATTAGCAAAGCCAAAGGAGTCAGACTCCACTGAAAGGACAAGCCTCAACATGCTTGACATTTATTGCAGCAATTTCACTCTCACACAGGATAATGATTCAAAAAAAAAAATATAATCTCATGGAGCAGTTACTTCACAGGAGCTGAGACAGTGTCAGCAAAAAATTTAGCACAGCCCCGAACATTTTCCAAGTGAGGTGAATCACTTAAGATGTGTCTAATACAAGGATACAAAAGAAAAGGAAAGTGCAGTCCAGAAGCTAGTAATGGACCAAGCTAGATCTTTTTCTGGTGTACTGTCTGCCACTAAGCTGGTTCCTTCATACAGACATTTTTCTGTAATAGCTCTCTTCTTTCCAGCTCCTGCCATCAGTAATAGCTTCGTATTTTTACGTTTCATCAACTCCAATTACTTTAACTCAAATCTTTCCTAAAGAGAGATCTCCCTTAAAAATGTCCCCTCTGCAGATGTTTGGTATGTTAATTGCATTTATTTAATCACGTGTATCAAGACCATTGCTGTGAAAGCAATTACACAAACTATGTCTCTGATCTAGGATTTTTAGTTTGTTGCATAAAAACACAAATCTCAAAATACCAGTGCTCCCCATCTTAAGTAATGCTTTTTTTCTGGTACTAGAGTTAGGGGAAGAAAAGTACAAGCACTTCAGTAACCGATATTCATCTTGAGATTCTTTGTATTTTCTATGATGTTTCTCTTGTTTTAACTTGAAGAAAGAATGGCTGTGACAGTGGTTAAGAGAGACCACGAGTAAGAATATCAGTGAAGATCACAGAGGAAAACAGACTGTTTCAAAATTTGCAAAGCACTACCTCCATCTTGGTCTGGATCCATGGCCCAATGACATTGGCCTGTGCACCAAACTGTTTACGAAGTCGTTCATTTTGCTGCTGGCGAGCGTGTTCTTCCATCAGGGCTTGATCCCTTCTGGGAACCAGCTGCCGCACCTACAGCAAAGAGTAAGTGTGCAGTTTAGACACACAAAGGCACACGTACAGTAAATGCAGAAGTTGCCACAAGGGAGGGAGGAGTGGGTGTTTGCACGGAAAACAAGCGCTCATATGGTTTAAGTCACAGTGGGCAAGCTCATGGAATGTGAACCCTATCTGCTGTAGGATACACACTTACTCATGTCAGGCCACGGAAGACCAGAAGCAGCTTCCGAACATTATCTGGGTTTTTGGTGGCTCATGTTAACCGAGTTGCAGGATTCCGTTCAGATCTCACTTTGGTGATTTTGTTTGGTAGTAAGAACCACAAGCTTAATGGGTATGGACAGCAGTTGCTCTTTTAGGATTACAGCAAGGAAAGGCTACTTGGCTGCAGAGACAGAACATCTGAAGGGCTGATACTGATTCACATGCTATACATGCAGGTCAACTGAAGATCAAAAACCTCAAAGCTTTTAAATTTAGCAACTTTCATTTAAAATTAGCATGTGAAAGGGGGTCTGACGTGCCTTAGGCATTTATATCAAAGATGTCTTCCACTTTCCAAGCACGTGGCCATTGAGCCAAAACCAAATGACAAAACCCCACTCAACGCAGGAGTAGACATAAGAGGGTAGCTGCAGAGTAAATAATCCATTTCCTGGGCTCGCAGTGGTTGAGCAGTGACACTGTCCCCCATTACCCTGCAAGGCTGGAAAGAACTCACGTGTTCCCATTTGCCATTGATCTCATGTGGGGTGATTGTAGTGTAAGGATTTGTTCCTGCCATGTTAACATGATACGTCTGGACAATCTTTGAGACTTCATTGTGGATTCCCAGAATGGCTTGTCGCTCCTTGTCGGCATCTGGCAACGTGGCTTTGAACTGCTCATGAGCTGTGGTCAATCCCTGCAGAAGGAAGGCAGCAGCAAAGGGAAGGTAAGAACATTACTCATGAAATAGCCTTTTCAGCAAACACATTCCTGAAGTGACTGCAAAGGCTAACATATTCCCAGCATACAAAGCAGGCTACTCTAATACACTTTTCAGGTTCTCTCAGTATCACTAATGGGATGTTTTAAGTAGTTAAATGATGTGAAGTCTTGTTTTCCCTCTCTTTCTGTTCCACGTTGACCAGTGACAGAGATCACATACCAAAAAAAGATGGAATAATAATGGCTCATAATTTAGGGGGAACTGTTTCTCCAACACTGCTCAGTGACTGCTTGCCAGCCTCTTTGGGGAAGAAGATCTGACTACTAGAATGACTATTAAAAAAAAGTCTCACTAGTTTAAATGCGCTATGTTTTCTTCTCCCGCTAGGTATGCACTATTTCTACACCCAAAGTAACTCCAGATGAGTACTAAGAGTCAGATTCAATTTCATCAGAGTCATTTAGAACCAGGTGAAGGTCTTCCAGACAACTGCAAATCTGCACAGGCATCACATGCTCCTGCTGCTGGTAAACAGCTCCTTCTCCCTGACCACAACAGGCCCTTCCTGCTCCCCGTCTTGCTGCGGTGCCCAGGCAGTGCTCCAAGGACTGATGGCTGGGGCGTGCTTGCTGGTAGTTTGTAGCCAGCTGACAAGCCAGCTGGTCCTGGCTCATCTCCCACTGCTTCTACAGGCCTCTAAGGTACTTCATCCCAGAAACCTAGAAGATCAAGTCTAGGGAAGCACACGCAGGGAAAGAGGCAGGAAAATGAATGGGAAACAGAGGTGTATGCAGGGATAACCAAGGGAACAGTGTGGACAGAAGAGGGAATGAAAGTAAACCACGTGACTGACTGCTCTCTCTTACAACACACACTGTTAAATACTTTCTGTAAAATTCCTTCCTTACACGGTGACTCATATACTTTGCAGCTGCCGTAGTGGCCATAGAGATGTAATACAAGTCTGGGGGCTGGGAACGACACTGCAAACAGTCACAAGGAGATGATGGAAGTGTTTAAGTGCTGTTTAGATTTATTTTGCATTATGAAAGACTTAATGAACCCCTTCGTTCAGGAGGGCACGATGGATGAAACCAGTTGTCACTACTCTGCTGCTGCCCTGGCTGTCGTGTTCCCTGCAGGTCTCCCATTTGCTGCCTCATCGATGGTCACACTCCTGTCAGCAATTCCGGCAAACAGCTGACTTGGATTCTTTGCACGAGCCCATCAAGCAGGAGAAACAGAAGTCCTCACTGCAATCCAGGAAAGAGTAATTCCTGCTCTCTAAGGTCTGCAAATTACCTGTCTATACCTCAAGTTACTTTCCTAACACCCTTCAGAAGGGGAAAAAATGAGATACTGTCTTTGTTGTCATAGAGGAGGCAAGACAACTTTGATTTCAAACGGTAGTTCGGCACCAAAGCGGACAATTCTGATTTTTCTAGTGCTCGGCACCAAAAACCAGTTGGCAGCTCAATTGTCCTCATGGTACATCCCGTCATATAAGACCAAATGACCTGGACATGACATTCCAGGTGAGAATTGACCTGCAGACCCTGTGAGCAGCACTAAGCTTTGCTCATGTGGGTTAAGAAAAATTCCACCTAAAAGGTTCTCTCAATTTTCAGGTTTCCATTAATATGCCTCTGGAGTTACTCTGAAAAATCTGCTTTCAGTTTTTGTGTCCAGCTAGGATGATGGACGTATGTTTTATACCTATTCAGATCCAGGTTTTTGGAGAAAATCAAGGAAAAACATACCCATTTTTATTTCTCTTGATAAAGCTCACTCAACGGAGCAGAAGCACCAAAATATAACCTATAAATTCATACCACTCTGAATTCATGCAACTCAGGAGACCCTGAACTTCTCACTGTCCCCACCTAACTGGTGCAAATGACTGCTCTATACCTGGATCTCCTCAATGGTGTGAACGATGAACGTGTCCTGCAGATCCTCCATGGCCCCTTCCATCCAGTTATTGAAAGGGGCAGCTCGTTTGGCATATTCCAGGTACAACTGGTCAATTGTTTCCAGTAGTTTCTCTGTCCTCTGTGCATGCACAAAAAGAAAAAACAAAGAAAATCAGGAAAGACGGTTGGAGAAGAATAATCACATAGATACACGGGTTGTCTGAGCTGCTCCTTCCTTTCAGATCTCCTTGGTGCTCCCAGGATGGCATGTCAGTAAAAATCTCTGTGCTGTTAGAGATTACACACTGGATAGATTTTTTTCCTCTAAGGGAAATAAAATAAATCCGAGGTCCTTTGAAATAAAACAAAACAAAAGACGGTCTTTTCAGGCAGAATGAGATTACAAAACACAAAAAAGGTAAAAATAAATCAATAGCCTGAGCAAATAAATGGCACCATAATTGGGCTGGAAGAAAAGCAGCCTAAGTATACTGAAATGTAGCCCTTGTTTACAGTCCAGGATGTTCCAGGAGTTCACAAGTGAGCTGATATTGCTTGTGCCCACTGCAGCTTGCCCCCCACGAATGCACTACCCAGAAGAGCCAACTTGTATCATATCTCACCTCCAAGGCTTCTCTACGTTTCTGGGTTAGGGCACCCAGATTATCCCACTGATCACAGATCTTCTGGCACCTGGCATTGACACTGGGAGAGTCATAATAGTCCAGCTCACTATAAAGGGTTGGGAAGAAAAAAAGACAAGAAGTCAAATAATGACCCCGGTACAGAAATAAGAGAAACCCATTGAAGACAGATTCAGACAAAGAGATCATGGTCTCTGCAAATTAAACAAGTCAGGATGATATCAGGATCTAGTTCAGGAGACACTGTATGTTATGGTACATCAAACAGCACAGAACAGGACCACCCAAGGCCTCAACAAATACTGGAGGCTGGCTACCTGATAGGAATAACTTGCCAAAGGGGGAAGGGAGTATGGACTTTTGCTCAGACTGGAAATAAGGAGATTATGAGCGGAGCAATCTGCTCCTGTACTCTGCTTAAGAACATTATGCAGGCTAACTAACTGTGTCTTGTACATCAGAATGGAAAGCAAAGATTTTATTAGGAACACTAAGAAACTGCTTAAGATTGTCCTAAGAATTGCACAGTACAGGTGGCAAGGAATAGCTAAATTACATAACCCAGTAAATTTATTTAGGACAATCCCAGAATAACAGTGTAGGTTTCTCTCCCAGACGCCTGACAAGAAGTGCTTTGCTGACATATCTATAGGCTGACACACAAGGAACACAGGCTGGTGAAAGTATGACTGGGGAAAGCAGAGCACAGGGCACGCTAAAGCTTGCGGCCTTGCGCTGCTTTGTGCTCGTGGTTCTGCACGCGGCCAAAGAGGGAGAAATCTGCAGGGAGAGGGAGACCAGCCAATCTGGGAAGTGTCAGCCTTGAACGAAAAACCCAGAATAAATCACTGGGACACTGAGTGACCCTGAGCCATCTGATGAGAAATTCTCTAAACAGTAGTGGAGGTTACACTCTTGCCTCCCCCAACCTTGTTTCTTCATGCCATTGTACTGCCCTCCTGAGGTGTGTGGGCACAGCTGTTGATGGAGTCCTCCAGTAAACTAGCCAGGAAACTGATTTGGGCTAAAAATAACTTCTTTGCTAGGTTTTTAATCCAGATCAGTTGCTTGATCTACTTTGCTGCAGAGCCAGCACTGCAGAAGAAAGAACTCCTTCTGAAAGTCTGGCTTGTAACACACCCGTGCTGGACCACTACTGCTAGGGAGGAGTAGTAGTAGTGCCATGCCCCCAAACTTTCCAGCCATGGGTAGCTGCAGTGGCTTCCTCCCCACCCTCTGCATCTCTCTGGCAGTGTGTCTCGGGGGGAGAAAAGGAGCTCTGCCATGGTTTCTCAGGGCATGGCCTCTTTGCTGAAATGGAAGATGGCTTTTATAAGAATAGCAGAGCCTGCTGTTCTCACACTTTAGAAGAAATACTTAGAAGAAATAACCTCTCCCACAGCCTGGGCCTCAGTCTTCCCAGTTGCTCTTAGAGTTGCAGCTGCTTTGGCTGACATGTAGTGTGTGCTTTGGAAGTGGCAAGTCAGGTAATGCTTGCTGACCAGACAGACTCCGTTCTAATCTTACTGACATGGAGGATTGCCTTGAACCCTCCTCCTGTTCCAAGGTCAATCCTCCAGTGGACAAGAGAGCAATTCTGTAAATCTCTGTTGTTAAAGAAGATAATGATCTTGATCCAATAATCCTAATTTTTTAGAGGAAAAACAGCTCTTCAGCCCAAGAGTACTGATCTTGGCCCAGACACTAACGTTAGATAGGCCAGTGTGATACATAAATCTTTTTAAAATAGGAAACAGAGTCAAAACCAAGTAGTTCAGACTGTTTTTTGCCAAAAAACGTGCAAGGTTTCAAAACCTCCCTGTGCTGCAGCCACTAGTCCTTTGCCTGCCTGCTATCTCTAGCAATCCTGATGAGCCCCCCATTTCTCCTGGTAACCTGTATTACTCCAGGAAAAGGAGTGGAGGTGAAGGTTTCCATGCTGGAGGGGAGCGGGGAAAGGGTTGATCTGCTGCGAGGATGCCCTTGTAGCAAGTGCTGAACAGAGTGCACACAGTGCAGTACTCCTGGGGAAAAGAATGAGGCCAAGATGGGCTCGAGCAGCTTTTTTCCTGCTAGAATAAGGAGGACTTTTTTCTTTTTATAAAAGAGAGCAAACTGAGACCCTCCTATCCTCTCCTCTTTCCTTCTGTTCCTGGAAAAGTATGATAGTGTTACAACTCTGAAACGGAGCAGGTGCCAGCAACAGGTCAGACTCTTTAGGAAAGGGTTCATGGCAGCATAATGAACTGGAAGAGGATGGAAACTTGGCTTAGGAATATAATTCTGCCTCCTCCTCAACAGCACCCACGACTCATCCATTTTCTGGCCTGCTTTTCTGGTGTGTCCGGATACTGGATAACAGTATCCTAGATACTGTTTGGAAACACTGGGAATTCCCAGCATTTTTGTATGAGGATGGATTTTTTGCTCTCCAGAGGGCAGAGGGCAAAGCTCACAAGGCCTCTGTGGCCCCAAGGATGGGACGTGCGCTGGGGTGCCGTACTTGAGCTCTTGTGCAATAGCAGCAATCTGTTCCACGCGGTCCTGGTGTGCAGCCAGGTCACTCTCAAAGGCCTCGTGTTTCTTCAGCAGGGCCTTTATCTCCGAGAGGGTTGCAGTTTCGTAATCCTTCTGCTGCAGCATTGCTTCCTTACCTGGGGAGGGAGCCAAAGGACAGAAGAATGAAGGACAGGACCCGGGGTGGCCAAAGCCAGCTCCCGCCACCCAGGCACCCTCGAGGGCCCTCAAAAGGGCATCGGCCCCACTCCAGTCGCCCTGCCCAAGGCTTGTCCCCATGCCTGCTGGCCCAGAGAAGCACAATGCTCACTTTCAAATGCCCAAGTGTGAGTTTGCCATTAACAACACAGAAGGGCACATAATGCAGCTTAAGCCAGCACTGTCACAGTTTATACTGGACTCGTCTCAGCATGTGCAAAATGGGCTGTGCTGATCCTGTAAAAGCCAATGGTAGCGTTTACAGTACAGGAACTTTTCCTTTGCTCTGCAGCTGCTCTCTTCTAGCCAAAGTTCTCACTTTGCCACAGTTAGGGAATGCCAATGTTGACTGCATGATGCAGAACAGAGATCAAGCTGGTTTTCACACATTATTTTCTAATAAAATAAGCACTAAATCTAGCCTTCTCAAGAGGAGACTCTCATGGAAGGACCCGTGCACAATCCATCTCTTCCTCCCTACATAACAGTCAGCACTGTGTCAGGCAACAGGAAGCACGTAGGCTGGCATTACCATCTGTCCAGGACTCATGAATGGATGCCTTCTGCCGGAACTTCTCTGCCAGGTGATCCAGCCTCTCTAGCCTCCGGATCTCATTCAATAACCACTCCTCGTAGCCCTTCTCAGCCTGCTCTAGGCCACCCCAGGCATTGTTTATATCCTAGAGACAGGAACATGAGAAGGAAAGGCAGGTTAGAAGGTGGAGGGAAAATGTTCACCAGCATTAGTCTCAGGGAGCTACGTGGCTCCAACTGACGGGAGGGAGTGAGCATGGGCTTTTCACCTCACAGGGCTCTGCAGACAAATCAGAGAGACAAGCAGGACTAGAAGTGCCAGGATATAACTGTCTGCAAAAAAAAGCCTCTCTAAACACTTCTAGAGTTTTAAAGTTCCCCTACATGAAACTTTAATAAAACTCAACAGTTTCTGAATCAGAAAGAACAAAAGGCACCCAGACATCTCCTCATAAAGATATGCAATTTGGGAAGAGCCTCAGAGGCTGATTTAGACACACGAAAGCAATGATCACTTGATCCTCTCCTATCATGGCCTCCCTGATCTCTATCTTGCAGGGTTCCTCCCACAGACCATCTCACTATGAAGGTGGGCATTCTCTGCCCACCCATGGGCAGAAAGGGAGTCTTGTTTTTCAGGCATGGTTGGGGTACACAGAAGCAGTTACCCCCACTCACCGAGACCATTTTCCCTTCTGAGGGCATGAAGGCTGGCCTATTGCTGAGCCGCAGCTTGGTCTGCAAGGTGTTGAAATTGATCTCAAGTTGGCACTTCTCTTGGACCTTGGGGGGCTTGTGGAGGCGGCGGTAGTCCCGGAAGTCCTCCAGTTTCTGCTGCATGGCTTGCATGGTGTTCTCTGGGGCCCGGTTCTCCAGCCAGGGGATGGTGCGACGAATCCACTCCAGCAGCTGGAAGGAGCAATGACAAGAAGCCTTGAACTGAAAACTGTGTTAAAACTGCAGGTGTTGCTCTGATTTCATAAGGGACCATTTACTTTCACGTTTGCTGTCAGAAAGATTCTGCCACCAGCAGGGCTTGTACAGAAAAGTTCGCCAAGTTTTTTGGAAGTACTTTTTTTTAATGAGCAGCACATTCCCTACCACACTAAGCAGTACTGCTTGTTGCAGCAGTGCCAATCCAACATGCTTAAGGCGCAGCTTTTGCACAACCAGGACCAAAACTATGTCCTCAGATTATGTTAAAGCCTTAAGAATTTTGCTGGACTGTTGCAAAACTAAAGGATGCTGTAAGTCATATTATCTCCAGAAGAATCTGACAGGAGAAATCAAGTTCTTGCCTTCAGTTACATTTTTCCCACTCTGGCTTTCTCAAAGTCAGTGTAGCTCTTTGAATATACCTCCGTAACAAACCTATCTGGAGAGCTGGCAAAATGCTAATGCAATGGGCAGTCCACAGTGTGAGTGGAGTAGTGCCCTATGCTTTTCAGATCAGGCTGAAACCAGGCTCATGGGTCATGTTTTGCCCTTCTGTTGTCCATCTTCTCCCTACTTATCTACCACAAACATACTCCAGGCCACAGTTGGTCTCTTTTGTAGTTTCCCTGCTGTCAGCCTGTAAGCCTTCTCATTTAACAAAAGCAGCCTCTAGTTTGCATCTGACACGGATTCTTTCCATTATCAGCAAATGCATATTTCTTTCCTCAATTATCTCTAACTTTTATTCTCTGATCCTGACTTTGACAGTATACTAGCATACAAGCTGTATGAAAGATGTAATGAACTTGTATAGTCCTGACGAACGCAAGTTAAGCCAGCTTGATTTTTCCTTCAAGTTTAGCATTTCTGGGTTGGCTCCTAATAAACTGAGAAATTCAAAACTTCTCTATGGAAGCTTTCTGTTTTAAAGTAGATCGCTCTTGTCTTTAAGGTAAATTCGGTCTTCAATTTGAAGAGGAAAAAATAATTTTCCAGGGAAAATAGCAGTGGGTCAATAGCACTCCCCAAGATTACTTATCAGCATAAATGCAATTCTTTTCTGCATACCACCACTCAGAAACCAACACCTACATCACTGGCCAGTTTTTCATAGTCTTCCATGAGCTGTTCATTTTCTTGGTTGACTGCCAGCACCTTGCAGATACGATTTGCTGCTGTCTCCGCCTGACAAAGAGAAGAAAAACGGAAGAAGGGAAAAGTGTGAAAAAAAACCCAAACCAAAACTTCCAGTTTAGCTTCCTGCTACATACCTGAAGGTAAAATCTCCTACCCTTAGCTCTAGCAACCTCCCTGCACTTTGAAACATCTGTCCTGACCTCTCTGCTTTCCATCTGGCCTTCTAGAATGATTTATTTTTTCCCTTCTCAGGTGAATACGTTCCTTCAGAGATTCTCAGCTGTACTGATTCTACCTTATACGTTGTGGGACAACCAATGTTTCTATGCTTTTTCTGGAGCTGCTTCTCTAACAGGGCCTTGTGGTTTGATTCCTACCAGAGGGACCCTGGCTACCTCTTCACAAGAGGGGAGTTTCTGCTGCCACCTCCACTCCCCATACCAGCATTCTGAGCTGGAACAGCAGTAACAGAGTGATGTCAAGCTGATGAGACTGTCTCCATACTTCTACCCCAGGAAAGAACTACCCAAACAGAGTTAATCCATAGACTAGACTTACAGGACAATTCCTAATTTTGTTTGGAAGATAAAATGGTAGATACTCTACTTAGCCTTAAATTCTGCCCAGCAGAACTGTCTTCTATTTTTCCCTGTATTTCTGGCACTGATTACAGGGCCACCTCCTTGGTGGAGCACACACCCACCATGTAGTCAGGGTCTCGTGATCCAGATGAGAAGAGGATTTCTTTTCCCCCCACCTTTCCTGGTAATCTTTCTGCTTACTCTTCCAAAACAAGTCTCACAATAAAAAAAGATCCTACTGTTACTATTTAGGTTTGGAGTTTTTTTCTTCCTTTCTTTCCACTGTGAGACCAAAATGTGGTTCTCTGCAGGGAGCTGAACATGTTTAAACGTGTATTTGGAAAGTAAGGATCAGAAAAATCCCAGCTATGAACTCAGCAGCAGTCAGTCTGGTCTGGAGTGCCATGCATGTGTTTGGCAAGGGGGACATACGAGCAGGCGGATCCTTGCACAGAATGTATCTGTGGGTTGTCAGCTCCCTTTATCATTACCGTGGTGTGTGCCATGCCACAACACCTGAGGATGTGCCCCTGTGATGCGTCAGGGGATCGCTCAGACCCCTCTTAGCACAGCACAGCTGCGACCCTGGTGCCTGGGGAAGGTGCTAGAGGTACCCACAGGCCCTGCTGGGAGAAGCCCTCCTTACAGAGGCTGAGTGCAAATAAGGAGGAGAGGGTACACACCAACACTACAACAAACCAACTGTCAACGCTGTGTCCTGCCTTGAAACTGCATTTGGGACTGATGCCAAAATAAGTTTTGCTGAGTTTATAGCTGGTAAGTTTCAACCTTCTCCTATTTTTAAAAGACCTTTTATTATCTGTTTATTCAATCTTCAAGAACATTTGAGAAAAAACCTCCAATTTTTGCAGCCGATTTGAAGCAGCAAGAATAGCAATAAAGTCACAGGCTGCACAGTGATGTATGGATTGCTAAAGTCCCAGGGGACATGGCAATCTTACTCATTTGTAGAATGAAATGAAGCTGTTAAAAAATCTATTCAGTCATCTGCCCCTTCACTAAAGTGGACCAGCTATGAGATACACATATTATCAGCTAATATAAAACACATCAGAGAGACCTGTACAGGAAAAGGAGCAGTTTGACTTAAAAAGAAATCTGCAAAAAGTGCAAACAATGGTTACATTTAATAAAGCTTGTACTCTGACCTGTTTTAAACTAAAGTTTGTACTCTAATGGAGTGTTTTTGATATACAGAGAAAACTATAGACATGGGACCAAATAGTATGTCAAAAAGACATTGCTAGAGCCCTACCATGATATGCCTAGAGACTGCAGGGAACTGGTGGTACCAAACGTTTATCTCAATCACTCCAGGAGAGGTGTTCATTGCACACTCTTAACTTTCTTATTTTTACACCCCAGGAGCTCACTGCAGCAGCAGCCAGCTGTGCAGGCAGGACTCCATTCCACTGAGGCATATTTACATGTATCTGATGATAGACTTTCTCCAGCTGCCCAAGTTTAAATATGTGTGTGTATATATGCATGTTGAACAACTGTCCAAACAAAAAGACGCTAAGAATGTCAGCAGTTATGACATTATTTGTATTATCCTAATGGCAGCAGCATAGAGGCTTTCTGTCCCCCACCAGTACTTGCCTTGGAACTGCTACTGCTCTATGCAACAGTGCGCTATTGCTGCAGCCACAGGAAAGGCTCTGTGGCCACAAGCACCATTAATGTCACGAGCAACGTGTTACACTGTGCTCTGAGCAAGGTAGGACAAAAGGATCCCAGTGCTTTCAGGCAACCTTCACAAATACCCCACACGCTACTGCTAGTGAGCTGATCCATGGTGATGGCAACCTCAAAACTAGAGTGAAACACCTTCAGGTAAAAGAAGAGTGGCACACCAAGATGTTTACATGAGGCCAAGGCAGCTCCCCCTATACCTTCATTAGTTCAGTGGAAAAAGCTATTTTGGCTTCCCTCCCACTGCTAAAGGCAACAATGCATTTAGGATGCTCACCCCGGCTCCAGACAAGCCAAGATGCCCACAAGGCACAGGGCAGCACTGAGAAGATGCAGAATCCTGGGGTCTGGAAGCTGCATAGCTGTATTCTCAGAGAACCTGTGTGAGCTCATCAGCTTCAGTGCAGCATCGTGCTGATGCACTGTACCGCTTGCACTCAGAGTGCTGGGGAGGACAAGCCCAGGACATTCTGCATGATACCACGCTGCTGTATCTATGCACATGCTCCCTGGTGGAATCAAAACGAAAAACTGAATGGCAGCAATTTATCTGCCTTTTGTCTTTTCTGTACTTCTCAACCATAACTTGAACTGCTTAGGATAGGAGTAGAGTTTGCAGTCTCTCTAGTTCATGGATCTAAGTCTTTCTGCTGAGGAGGACCGTGAAGGAAGGCATTCCCACAGTGAACTACGTAGGGATGCCTGCCTGTTGCTGTCCTCCAGCCTCAGGGGAAGATGCCTGCCTGCTGCTGTCCTCTGGCCTCAGAGGACCACTCCAAAATACTGTACACCAAACACAATCTTTTAATAAAACAGTAAAACATTAGTCAGAAATTTCCACAAGTTTACAAAATATTAAGCCAACCAGTAGTTGCATGCATTTAGTGTGAAAGTCAGAAGCGGTTAGAAAACAAGCAAACCAACCAAAGCAAGTATACCTACAAATATACAGATATATAAATGGCATAGAGAAAAAGCAGCCATCTACACACACATGTCAGGCTGGGGACCCTGTACCTTCAAAGGCTCAGTATAAGAAAGTGAAAGAAGCAGAAAGCGGCTCATAGGACTCTCCCTTCAGGCCTGGTGGCAGTAATGAAAAATCTGGATGAAAAATTGAGCGATAGCACAGTAAGTCACCTAACCCTGCATGAGGTGGCAACACAGTAACATCTGGGCAGGGGCTTGTACTCAGTAATCACTTGGCATTTGCCTGCAGGTTTGCATCTGTGTCACTTAGCAGTTGGCTAATGTAGGACTAGGGCAGCTCCAAAAAGGAGCTGTGCCCCTCCTGCCAGGGCACAGTTGAGTTGCTGGCCCACCGGGACTGCTAAACAATGAACAAACTATTAAATCTGCCCTGTAAGCCAGTTGGACTACATGGGATTGAAACTTTAATAACTAAGAAACTTCATCTCTAGTTTTTGCCTCAGCTACTTGGTTCAGGTCCTGAGGCAAGTAAGAGACTGTTTTCAGTTATCCCAGGAGACTTAGCATCCACCTAAATCACTGATCAGAGCATGAAACCTGCTGAGCAGGTTTCCAAATCAGGGAATGAGCGCAGAGAGAAAAGGAAGAGATTGGCAAGCTGCATGGCTGTTTCTGCAGCAGGCTACAACCCTCCTCGTATTGTGGTTTGATGTTTCCTCATCTGGAGTTCCTCAGGTCAAGCAAACAGCATGAAGCAGTCCCTCAGGGGCACCTGGCAAACAGCAGGCCTTATCATCGGGCTGGCATGACTACTGAAACTACAGTCTTCCTGGGCAAGTATCAGCCGGCTGGAGCTTGCAGACTGGTCTTAAGTGTTTTGAACAAAAAAACACAGGATCACAAAGCAGGATCCTAGCAGGAAAGTCATGACTACACAAATTATGCCAAATGGGCAAGTCTACTGCACTGCCGTGGGACACATTCCCAGTTCCTTGGAAACAAGACATTATCACGTAATTTATATGAAACTGGGCAGAAAACAAAAAGCTTGAACTAAAGAGCTGCTCCCTGGAAACTACTGCTTGCAATTGCCCTCTGAAAGCCAGCATCAGCATGGTAACTGAATTAATGTTGGGACCATCAGCACTGCTTTGCACAAAAGAGATGGAATCTTCCTGGAGTCAGATTAGCCCTCAAGACGGGCAACACAAGGACTGTGTCTCAAATAGAAAAGGCCTAATGAGAGAAAGAAGTTGTGGCTGGGGGAAACAGTGAGATTTTAATTGTTTGTAACATGAAGAATGTAGTCTTGGATTTTGGATTTTACTGTTCTAAAGCCTACAATTTGAAATTAGCAGTAATTTGTGGAAGGGCCGCAGCCCAGGCAGGTTATGACACGGGAGAAAAGAATGGACCTTTCTCCCTTATTCAAAGGATTGCTGGGAAATTGCTTGTCCAAAGGCAATCTGCAACTATTTAGTTCCAAATGTCCTGATGTCAGGCAAAGAGACTTTGGAGTAAAGAGGAAGCAGAGGAAGACGGAAGGCCTGAAGCTATGGAAATGGACAAGGCAGAGGAAAGAGAACTAAAACATATAGGTGGTTTGGGAAACAGAGGAGGATGACAAGGAAGAAACAAGGAATGGAAAAACCTTGTGAGTTTGGGAAAGCTGAAGGTCTGGTAGAAATGACCTTTGTGGCTGGAGCACAAAAGTGCTATGTAACCAGCTCACAGACGATTCAGCCTAGGAAAAGACCTAGTGGAGGCCGAGTGTGGAAGGCAAGACGGCAGCCCGAGCGGGACAGGCTGCGATTTCCTGGAGTGAGCGGACTGGACTGTGGTACTTCGAGAGGCGCACTGCCTGGCCAGGACAGTGCCCGATAGTTACTGAAAGGGTACTGCCTCTGTCAGAGCAGACATCCATTCACCTTTCAATGTCAGCTTTACCAAATGCTTTCTCCTCTGCTGTGGTGTGAGACTGGAAGGAAGGAGCAGCTCAAGTCTGTCCGAAAGGACATTTACATCACTTCTCCAGCAAGACTACAGATGGCATATCCAAATGCATCACTGGATGCATTGGGCTTCCCTGCAAACGCCCTGGGGCAGACGGGGGTCTGGCGTTCCTCATTGGAGAGGAAGGTGGGCAGGGCGGGGTGAGGGGAGGGGTTGTTAGCAGTAAAGTCTCACCTTCTGCGCCCCTGAGAAGGCGTGGTAGTAACATGAGACATAGGTCATTATGGCCTTCTCATCCGGCCTTAGCGTGCCTATAATATCTGTGCAGAGAAGGAAAAGAGGTTGAAAGGATAAAGTAAGAAGCAGCACATAGGATAAAACAAAACAATCATGGGTGGCGTGAGAGAGGGGGAGAAAACTTCCCATCATGCATTGCAGGACAGGCCAAACAGATTTCCATGCGGAGAGCTGGGAATTCGGATCAGAAGGTGGCTAGCAGCGTTGGCTTGTGGCTCAAAGCGGCACCCCTCCCTACCCCCCAATCCAGGGGGATCCTGAGAGGAGGATCTGGGCTCTGCACCTTCACAGCTGCGGTCTGGGGGCCTGGCCCAAGGATGCAAACAAGTTGTTTGGAGATCTGAATGCCCGCGCTCGAGGCCCTTCGTATGCCGAGGAGCTGGAGATCGGAGCCTTCCTACGCAGTGCACTTCCTACACAGGATCTGCTCTGCTGCAACGCGCACTGCCTGTTCCTAAGGCACCGGAGCACAGGCGGCTGCTTAGTTTTGGCAAGAGATGTGTACAAGGTTTCACTCACAAAACGTTTTCCTGAAGTGACTCCATTACCAACAGGAAAATGGCTAAGCCAGAAGTAGCAAGGACTCAACTGCCTGATTTCCAACGTGGATGAGAAAAGAGGGGAAAAAAAAGGATACAAATGAACAAAAACAGGCATCTCTGTCATGATAAGCAATGCTCTGTTTGCAAAACCACCGTGGATGTACTTGTTAGACAAGCTCTGTAAGCCCCAGGTGAACTGAGACTGAATTTGTGGCACAACTTGAGAAAGCAGCAGGTTCGGACCTTAAAGCAACGGTGCTGCAACCTGCAGCATACATAAGGCAAAAGAAAGCTTTGGCCATTCATTAAACCCTTCATAAAACCTCCGTCAGCTCTGTTTCTCCATCTTTGGAAAAGACAAAAAAAAAAGTGAATAGGTATCTGTATTACTTCCCACGGGGGCAGGCTCCAGTTTCCTGCTGGGCAGAGCACCTATGTGGTGGTCTTTACTTTTTGTGAGACCAAGCATCCTAGCTCAGATTTACCAGGAACAGGAGGTACAGGTTCTCAGCCAGCAGGACAGCAGTTTGTAAGGCAAATGGAGAAGGCAGAGCCCCCTGCTCCCTTAAATTTGTGTGTGTGTGCCAAAGTGTGGCATACCTAAGTGCCACTGGAAGTACTGCTGACTATAGGGAAATGGAATTCCTGGCTCCCTTGCCCCATGTGTTCTATCTGGGGCACCACTTTGAACCAACAGCCAACTCTACCAAGAACATAATAATAAAGATGCCCGTAGCTAGAGAGGAGAAAGAGAAAGAAAAAAAGGTTTGGACATTAGCAACGGCACCAGGTGTGCTCTGTGGAGGGAGCTTGGGATCCTGTGATACCTTCTGGGCTCCTGAGAAGGCGTGGTAGAAGCTAGAAACATAGGTCATGATGGCTTTCTCGTCAGGACGGGCAGTTCCAACAATGTCTGTCAAAAAAAACCTCACGTTAAGAGCATAATCAACTGATGGGAGGAAAGCAAAGGAGAGGAAGAACCACAACTGTCCAGGAGGCCTGCTGCGGTGTGTGCTTGTCATAGTGATTCCACAGGGCTTCCCAGCATTCCCCAGAAGATGTGTGTGTCTCAGAACCCAGGATCACCCTTCTGGTTCCCCTCCCTCATCATAAAATTTCCTCCAGAGTCTGGCCAGGCTAACGCAGCCACATGTCAGCATGTCTTGTGTCACAGCACCTCCCTGTCCTGAGAATATTACTGTGAGTGGTGGATTGAATCAACCCAAACTGGCAGCAGGCTGACATGGCTTTTATAGCCATAGTAGACTGCAATTCCTCCATACAGTTCTGTTACTCCAGAAAGATATTTTCTCCCTTCTTTTCCATGCCTCCCTCCTCCATTTCAACACAATGATGGCTTGAATTTCAAGAGGCCCTTTCATTAGTTTCAGGGGAAACTCAACACCTCCAGAGATCAGAATTAATGGTGTGGAGGAATGCACATTAGCTCAACTCCGTGAGGGAGGAGAGAGATCAGTAAAGAGCAATGAGAGCTCCCGCCAGGGGCCCTCTTCATCACTGCTACTTTTGCTGAGATCTGAAGCTAAATCCGCTTATTCTGGAGGTGTCTGTATTTCCTACAGAATGGTAGGAAACATCTGAATCTACTCTGGAAACCTCATGGTGTTTTTTTTTACCTCAGCATGATGAATGCAGGAAAAGCAAAACTCATCTCTGGGGATGGGAAATACTACCTAGGAATATGAACATCCTAGTTACTGAAATACAGATTCACTGGGTTTGGCTGCCCTATTCCCACCTTTCCTCTTCGCTCCTCTCACTCCTTTAACAAAGATCTTTAACTGCTTCTCCTGTCCAACCCAAGCCTGAAATACAGCTTCTGCCATTGAAACCAGCTGGCTTTAGGCAAACAGCCAACAACCAGTGAACTATTTCAGGCTGTTGTTTGTACTCCAGTGTTACAGACTTCAAAATCTATTGCCAAGCTGGTCCTGACAAGGCTCTGAAAAGTAATCCTTGCTGTCCCAGTGGCCTCAGGGAAGCAGTCATAATCAGCAGCAAAAGCATCTCTGAACAAAATGGAACTCTGCCTTGGTCTCCAGACCCAGTCAGTGAAGGATCTTCAGGCCAAACACTTCTCAGTAGTCAAGAAAAAGTAGTTTATGATAACAATATCATCATGCTCTCAAAAGGAAGAACACCAGTAATGTCAGAAAGACCACAGCAAAAAAACCCTGGAGCAAAAGGAACACAGTCCTACACCATACACTAACTCAGTATTTGGCCTGATAATTGAAAGGGAACACTTCAGTCAGCAGATGACAGGTGTTACTCATCTCTGCCTTGTGTGTCAACCCCAAGCTAAGATCTCCACGCTAGACTCAAAAGACTGAAGGACAGAGGAGGAAGAGGGAAGCAGAACATGTGACTCATTATTCCATTTCAACTTTTTCCCTATACATTTACTACACAGTCATGCAGGGAACGTTCAGAGGTTACTGAAATCTTGTACAAAAGAAGTCCACCTAGAAGAAGTGGAAAATTTCTTGAGAAAAAGCAAGTTAAAAGCTGTTGGATTCTACTTTACCTTCTGCATCCAGCATCTTCGGAATATCCAGGTATTTCTCAGCCACATCAAAAGCTGTGTTTAGATTAGTGAGAGGATCATCCTGGGAAAGAAACGGAGGAAGGGCATCAGCATCATATTTAACAAGGTACACAACATTTCTCTCAGGAAGAGCTTGGTTTGGTTCAGGTAACTGTGCTGTCCAGACAAAATTGTGCATGAAGCCTCATGTATCAGGATGAAATAATTAGCTTCCTTTTGAAATAAGAGCCTAGGGACTCATGGTACGATAATTAACATACAATCTGTGCACTTGCAAAAAAAAAAAAGGAATAATGCATTTTGTCTTGAACCTAGTTTAAACTAAAACTAGCTTCACATCATACTGAGAGTAAATGATGAGACCACATCTCACATTTATATCTCATGCTTATATTAGGTTTGCAACTTCCATTTTAAAGAACTGCAGAGCTGTGTATCTGTTAGAACATCTAAGCAATACTAAAATAGTAACAACATCTGCAACGGGTGCTGTCCTTAGCTAGCGTACAGTTTGTTGAACACCAGTTGAGTGGGAGGAAGAGAAATGTTTCAACAAATCTCTACAAAATAAATACATATAAAAATACCCAGTTTGCCTTGAGTATTGCTTTTCCTCCTGCACAGGTCTTGTAATTTCCTTAGAACGTTTCTATTCCTCTCTACATAAATTTTCTGTAGATTTTAAAGAGCCACATGAGCAAACATGAAATACAAACGTCATTGAAAATGAAAGACACTCTGCAAATTGTGTCCAGCATTCAAACATAATAATGAGCAACAAGACACCTGCCAACCTGTATAAGATTCTCAAATCAGCTTGTTCCTATATTCCTGTATAACCACGATACTTCATTATTGTGAAGGATCAATCCACTTCATGAGTGACAAATTACATTTGTGTTATCAGTTTCTACTGTGGAGACATGCGGCTTCTACTGGATGAAAGGTTGTGCATAAGCTGCTAGTGTTCAGCCATCCTGTTTGGTGTATTTTGGGAGGGAGGAAAGATGGGGTGGTACTCTCCATATTGTCATTTGTGCCACTCACAGAGATCCACAAAAAAACTAGGAAATAGGGAGTAAAATTATTTCACCTTCTTTCTAGAGTGGCATCCATGTTCTGTTTATTTTCTATGTGAATCATGTGCCTTTGCTTATTGCACTGACTTGGAAGATTAAGCTGTGCCTGAACTCTAATCAACAGGCAGTTTCCTTTGAACCCACCCAGCAGGAAAGATGAAGCTAGGCAGGCTTGGGCAGACAGGGTATGGGCATGAATAAAACTTCCTTTACGGCACTGGTCATTATGCAGCCCTCAGATTACAGCCTTCATGAAGTAGGAAACTGAGCTGCTCTGAAAAGCAGTTTCCTGCAGCATTTCCCTAGGAATCAATGCATGTATTAGGCTGGCATCCAATATCATCAACATATTCCTTTGGGTGCATGTCTCTAGCAGACAGCAGTGTTTCACCTATCAAAGTAAATCACACACAAAGGCCATTAAAACAGACAGTGATCTGTATTTAGTCCACTGGAACAAGTCAATATGAAGCAAGGAAATGTTGCACAGGCATGCTGTGATGAAGCCAGCATCTGTCACACACCGTATGACATAGTGTCAAATCCCCATATTCCTATATAATACATTTTCAGTGGTGACTACATCAGATATATCTACATCCACCTCTTCAGCATTGAGCAGGTAGTGGATTTTTACTATTCTCCAGACACAAGGAACCATCCTGTGCCATGGAGTTAGAGGAACCACTTCAATTTCAACCTACTTGTCTTCTGTGCCTGATGCAGAGAAACCTCTGTGAACCAACAGCGTAACCAAAAGCCTCACGTGAGGAGGTGAGACTAGCTGGTATACAACATACCCTTGTTCACTGAGTGTACACACGGCCCTAGCTTCATTTTGGAAGAAAAATTAACAGATCTTCTTTCACTCAAGTGCAGGAGCATCCAGAAATGCCAAGTGGCAGCTCTCTTGCCAGTCTTCCCCTAGCCCATGTGCCATTTTCTATTTCTGTAGAAATGTCACCACTGTGTAGCCAATTTCACCCTATGCTAACCACGACCATCACAGTTGTTAACACCCCGATAGAGTGTTTAGTATTAACACACACCCTTCCTTAGCACAGACCCATCTCAACAAGCTGCATCAAGATCTGTCAGCCTCTCCTGGAGGAAAGGGAGGAGCAAATCTCTCCCTGCAGATAGCTTTCCTATCAGATTGCAAGTAACAACTCCAGGAGCACTGTTGCCAAAGGTTAAAAAGAAATTTTTGGCTGAAAGCTGGGAGAGGTTTCCTGATGGGAAAACTTACTGGGCTTGGGCAGTCCCAAAGGAAGGGCTGGAAGTTTTAACATGGGAAACTGGAGACTCACCTAGATAAAGCCAGCAGATTTCTACTTCAAATGCAAGAAAGATGTGTGATCACATATCTCTTAGGGAATGAAACTAAAGATAGCACTACTGAAAGCAAGCTACCTAAGTCCAAGACTAGCTTTGAGATGAGCAGAGAGCTACACTCGAGCAAGACTGTTCCCTGTGGAAAAAGATTCATGCCTCAAGGGCACTGAAGCAGCTCATCACAGCAATGATGCTTCTTTGTGCAAGAGTTAGGGCTGGAGCTTTTCCAAGACTACAATAGGGTCTCAAGCCCTATGAAATTCCTCCAAACTCCACCACTTTCAGTTCCATCCCACTGTACACCAACTAATCATTATTTCAAATCACCTGTTTCAGCTGATGCCCATGAAAAGGGACAATGCAATAAAGACTGGCCAGGCACCTCCAAGCCTCGCACTGCAGCACCACGGCTGCAGGCACACTTTAGGGACCCCAGTGCAGCAGATCAAACAAAAGACAAGTCACCTGTCCCCTGATTCCTTCCATAGCTGAAACACACACCCAGAAGAGCACTGACCCAGATGAGGCTGCAGAGGTGCCTTGGTTGCAATTCCATTTACATGAACATAGCAATGGCAGAGGCATGAAGAGGAACAGTAACCTGCCAGACTCTAGCTGGGCTAGCCACAAGGAAATCTAGAGCTTTACCATGGAGGAGGTACTTTGTTTTAGTGGTGGCAGACAGCAAACCTGCCCTAAACAGATGCCAACCTGGCCCACTCTCTGCTTTTGCTGACTAAAGACTTATCGCAGCTCTTCATCTTTCACCACAACCCTAACTCATACAGGGACTCCTCTCTTCCTCCAGCTGTTTCCAAGTCCTTGCAGCACACAAGGTTGCCATGGCAATTATTGCACTGTAACATAAAAAACATAATCTATTAACTAGCAATCAGGAAAGGAGATGGAGGGGGAGGAAAATTGAGAGAGCGCAAGCACTTACTATATCTGCCAGAGTTAAAGACACTAGGAAAGAATTCCAAAACTCTTGTGTTCAGAAATATCTGCATATAACACAGCAGTACACAGACCACAGTTCTACACAGATTGTGGTATATGAGGGGGTGTCGGAGCCATCAGTCAATCACTGTACTTGACAAAAGTATCTTAGATGTGGCTCACGGATGAGCTACAGTCAGGGGCAAAAGGAGGAAGGGAAACCCCATCTTCTGCATACCCCTCATTTGCAGACCACGAGCTTATCTACAGTGAGCCAAATAATAGCAGACAGACCTGCACTAAATAGAAACTATCTAACCAAGTAGCTGTGGTGCCAGGGAATCACCAAGCTGGACTTGCACGTGTTGTTTTGAGGCCTGGACTATAGAAATAACTTTAGCCGGGCAGTGCCCATATGCAGAAAAGAATTGTGCTTGTTCCACTAATATAGCGAGACTAGGAAAATTAGCTAGGAACAAACTCAATACAAAACAGTGCTGACGAAAGAAGTTGCTAAATTTTGGGAAGACATGCAACTACTACACTGGCATACTATACTTTTTGCAAGTATACACTGCCAACACAGGTCCGTAGCCTAGACACAGCCTCTGTGAAAGAGCAGAAAACACTAAAGCTGCAAAAGAATGCTGCCCAAACAAGAGGTACAGTGCAGAACTCTGGGCAGCTTGGACTGATTTCACCTCTTTGTCTTTGTTTGTGTGTGTATACACAGAAACACACACAGCACTGCCAAAGACACACACAGCTGAGATGCCACTAATTGCTCCCTAGAGCTGGAAGAGAACTTGAGGTGGATCTCAAATCTACTATCCACTGCAACGGCTGCTTCTCTGCAGCCTCCTCTGTGTTTATACATTCCACAAATGGGTTTCAAATACCTAGCATAAAAAAGGTTTAACTTCCCTTCAGCACACATCAACTGCCAGAGCTAAAGACTAAGTTGCTCCCAGCTATTTGCTCAAGATTTCAGCTGTTGTAGAGTTCTCTAACATACATTTAATCTCATCCCTTTAGAGTAACTGAGGCAGAACAACAATAAAAATGATACAGAGAGAGTGAGAAGACTTAAGGAGGACAGAGGGAACCGTACGAAGGATGGGATCAAAAGCAAGCAGAGATCAAAAGATGCTGGTTCCATTTAACCTTACTCCAAGTAGGAAAAAATCCCCTCTCATGTACACTGAATTTGGCTAGAATAATCACCCTATTTTTCATCCCAAAAAACCTGCAGTCAATATCACCAAATTACTCTCACTCCTTCACTCTGTTTTTGCTTGGGTTTGGCTTAGGGCTTTGTTGATAACAGAGTGAGCCGCAGCATTTACCTGCCTGGGTTTGTCAGGCACACATTGCTTAGCTGCGTCATTTTCCCAGGATTAGGCACTGCAAATGTTACTCTAATAAGTCCTTTTCCTCTTACTGCTGTTTATGTGAACAGGTACAGTCTCCCCCCACTGTTTACTCATCACGTGCTGACTCCAGACACTACACCTGATCAGAAAATATAAATGACTGCTCTGCAAGACAGTAAAGATCTAAAAGGTTATTGAAAAGCAGATCAGGCATTGTACAACTCATTGCCTTTGGGATGCAGCTAATTTGATTGGGTCACTTACATTTTGTCTATTCACATGGTGATCCAAGAGCCCAGGTCTGCTGGTGATGGGCTTCTATGTTTATTTCCATAGCTAACATCAAGCACGCATGCACTTGAAACACCCAGCCCAGGAGATCTGATGGACAAGCTTTTTGTG
Organism: Mohoua ochrocephala; assembly: GCA_013398855.1. Taxonomy (NCBI): domain Eukaryota; kingdom Metazoa; phylum Chordata; class Aves; order Passeriformes; family Acanthizidae; genus Mohoua; species Mohoua ochrocephala. Next base: position 86,152 of record VZTA01016820.1, read on the forward strand.
TTAGCCCCAGCAATGACACATGAACTATGCTCTTGGTGACATTTCATTATGCTCTTGGTGACATGGGCACAGATACAGTGAAACTGGATCTCAGAAGACTGCAGGAATGCCAGTAGGATAAGAACTCAGTTTGATCTTCTATCGCATTGCTGGGTCAAGACACTGGGAGCAGCATAAACCACTAAGTGTTTACTGTCATCATCCATTCAGCAATCTTGTTTCCAAACCACACAGGAAGTAAACTTTGGAGCAGCTTGGTGTCATAGTACCGGAACAAATTTTAAAGTAAAATTGAGTTTTGTGACAAATGCTATTTCGGCACCTGATACCTACGTGCCAGGAGAAGCCCAGAAGCACTGCAGACGACTCAGTGCTAAGATGGAAGCATGTGACAAGTGTCCAGTGAGGGCACACAAACCCCTCCATGAGCTACTGCATTCTGAACACCAGGTAACCGGTTTCTATCCAACTCTCCACAGAAACGTGAAGCCTGATTTGACTCACTAGTCTGTGACATTAGCACAGAACTATTCTCACATTTGGTGTTACTGAGTTTGCCAGCTTTTGCTCATCAGCTGGGATTGGGGCACGTGTGTCTCATACAAGGCAGTCTGAAAGCAGGGAAAGTCAAGCAGGAAGCTCATTAAGTTCACGCTTCACTAAGAAGCCTGAATGTACTGATTCATCCCTCCTTCCTTCCCCCCCCGTCCTGCAACTGCCAGCTTGTGCTGGAGTTCTCCAATTATGTTTATCAAGCTAATTCTTTTCCCTCTTTACTCCCAAGGAGCCAAGCATCTGGTCTGATAAGCAAAATGGAGCTGTACCTTTCGTAGCTTCCCATAGTCGATGAGCTCTGGACGGTGTCTATGAATTAAAGCACAGAAACCAAGGCCATCCTTCCAACTACGAGAGAAACACAAGAGAGAACAATGAACATTGTTCAGCCACGGAGACACACAGTGGTGAGCATGAGGGAAGGCACCAAGGCAATGGGACAACTAATTCAGGTTTAGTTTCCAACTAGCAGAGCTTCTGTAAGTGCTGGGAATGAGGGATGTCTTGTATGTGTATGAGACTGCAATAAAGATTCCTTTCAACCACCACAAAAATTCATTGTGATTAAGACTTGCTCACTGAATTGGCACCTCATTTTTGGCAGTTCTCTGTGCTGAACTCTCTGTGCGTGTCCTGTGCAGCATGTGAGTTCAAAGTTGAAAAAAGGGGTAGACACAAGCCGCAAAGGAGGAAAAAGTGCATTCCTTAGGGAAAAGGCAGATGTCCTCAGCTAGCTCCACTAAAGTACTGGCGAGCATGGATGGCAGTCAAGCTCTTAGAAGTGCTTTACATTACATGGTTCATACAAGGCTCCAAGATGCGCTGGAAAAAACGCTATTATGCAGAATCTTCACTGCAACATCTGCCAGCTTGGAAATATGAAAAGCAGAGCAAGAGAACCTCTTATCCCTTCTCAGCTCTGCCATACTACAAAAGTTAGGAGGCAGTCCTTTTTTCACGCTTAGCCCGTGGCACAAATGCTGCTCTCGGAGGACTTAATGCCCTGAAGAACTTTATGAAAGCAGCAACTGTAACCTGAATGAGGAATTGGGATGTAGGTACTTGGATCCTTTTAGAACCTCTGCCTTCAATTTCCTAGGCACCTCTCTGGACCACACACTGCTACCGTGTAATGTGCACATGCACTGCCTTGGGAGGCCTGTCAGGAATATTGCTGAATATACTGAGAGACACAGGAAAATAACACTGATTGTAAAGCTAAGTTTTCACCTGTAAACTCACCTGATATGGAAGTTCTGGATGTTTACATTTTTGTAGGGGGCTGTCTTCCTCTGACACCATAACAAAAGTCCTTCTTTAGCAGATGTTTCTAGAGAAGGAAAGAAAACACATCAATTAACTCATTTTCTTGGAAAACAGGAGTCTCTGGAGCATATGCTAGAAAACCATCACCAATTCCTCTTTGGTAGAGACTGCACAAAATCGTGCTTTATTTAACTTCACTTGTCAGAAAATGTCTTGTTTGGAAAAGTCTACTAGGATAGTTTTGTTACTATGATCTTCTTAATCAGGTTCAGTGATAAGCAGATAGCTTTTTGGGACTAGAGAGTCTTGTAGGACTCGTAAGTGATAGGTTCATTTTCAGTGCTAGTCCCCGAATCAAACTCCAACACAAAAGTTTACTTTCAGGCTTAGTCATCCTTTTGAGCTACCCTTGAAATCTCTTGTAAGAGAAGCATGTGAAAAACTCATCTCAGTATGCTCGAACCTGGCCATACATGGGAATGGTTCAGGGCAGCTTGGGAAGGGTAGCTCCCCAGGATCTTTCAGTGACTCACTTAAGAGCACATTTTGGGCCATTTAGTGGCAAAGCCATTTAGTCCATTACTGAACAGTGGCAGGAAAGAACTAAAATTTACCTTCAACTGAGATATCCTGAATGGCAAAACGAAGGATGATGGTCCAGATCATTCCAAGGGTCATTTTAACATTGCCATCCACGATTTCTATGGAAATAAAAAAGGTAGAAAGAGAAGAAATAGAAGACATCGAGTTGCAACTGCAATCCTTGTAAAACAGGAGCATTGGGGAACATTTCCTTTTGCAGATGGAAAACTGGAATTCCTGCTAAAAACTGGTTTTCCCTGCCTTCCCAGACGCTCTGCTGGTACAGTACAGTACCCAGTAATCGGACTGGTTCCTTTGCAGTACAATACTGAGAGCAAAACAGACACAAGATGATCCCAAAGATCAGGAATAAGCACTAATTTAGATCAGTGTAATTCCCCGCAGGGGCCTAAAAGCACCTTCCTCAGGTATAATTACTGTCACTTAGAGAAGCCAAACTGAGACAAGGAAAAGCCTTCCTTCTCTTACCTTATGTCTACTCCCAGTCACCTACTCAACTGCCCCAGCATAATTATACCAGAAGAACCAGTGACAATTCCCAGAGCACACGAGCTCTGACAGCTGTTTTTGTCCTGGGAACAAGGTACCACCAAGAAAACCATACAGCATAAACATTTTAATTTCAAACAAGACTAAATACATCAGACTGCCTCTATAGGACTCCTTTCAGTCATGTAATTGCCAAAAGACACAACAGAGCATTTCTCAAAGTCCATGCATCCTGCTGGAAGAGGAAGCAAAGACTCATGCTGACCAGTCTGCGCAGAACATAACATAAACCATGATGTGAGCAGACTGTGCTTTACTGCTCAGTAGATCCCACAACATAAATCAGCAAGGGTCAACAGCTTGGAGGTTTTACAAGGCAACTGCTTGCGTGTGTGAGGTACGATCTGTTTAGGATGGAGGATCAACATCCTGGGGAGAGGCACTTGGGGCAATGCAGAAAGGAGTTTCCACCACGTATGGACTAGAGCCAAAGAGTCCAAACAGTGAGCAGATGGGTCTCAAGTGCTGATCCTCAACATCTACAAAAATTGCACAGAGATATATATACAGTTACAGAATTTACAGCCTTCACATTTTTGGATAGTGAAACTAGCTGAGCTGCTTTCTCCTACTCATCATTCTCTGGCAGGTCCCTGTATGGCAGGATCTTTCACAAACAAATGACAAGTTACAAGAGCATTTTCAGTAAGAAAATAGTTAGAATTAACATAGTGTTTGGAGGTAGAATAATTCAAGTCCCAAGAAGACTGTCAGAAACCATTTTTGTACTACTGTAGACACCTCTGTGCCACATCTTCCATAAAGCTGCCCAGCAGGAACACATTGTGTTCTGGGGCAAGTAGAATTTGCCGTACAGGCAACTGACACCTGTCTGGATTCTGACACAAAATTAACAATATTTGAATTTTTCCTTTTAAGCTGTTTAAAAAAATGCTTTTCTTCTTATGAAAAAATTTCAAAATGTGATCCTCGTAGTATTCAAACCAACAAACAAGCAGCACACACCTCAAACACACATTTTCAGAAATAGTGTCCAAATTCCTGAGAACTTGTGATTTAGACATACATGTCGTGCAACTTCCAGTGTAAATTAGAATTCTAAGCTCTGCTGTCCTTTGACATACACCTGAATTAGGGATTTACAGATGCAAAAGACAGAAAACAAGACAGGCCGCCTTGTTCTACTGCAGTAAAACTGTCTCTGCTCCTTTCTAAACTTCAGAGCATACACAGATCTCTCGGTGGGCCATCAGTTCGTCCGGAATTAAACAGCCAATAACTTTTCAGTTCAGTACAAAAATCCTACAGTTACTCTTGCTGGCATGAAAAACACTGTGTTTGTCTGTTGACGGTTTTCACACAAATTAATTTTTTACAGACATTTTGAGGTCATGGGGGCTGTCTGCTAGGCAAGAAAATGTCATGTGATGGCAAGTGTATTCAGTTCTGTACTTTTTGCATTCTTCACCCCTCCAAAAAAGCACTTAAAGGAAAATCTTTACTATTTTTACAAATACCTGAGATACTGCAGCTAAAATATACAAGAAAGCATCTGTATTTTCAGCTTGCTTGTTTTGTTCATGCGATAGATATTTTCAAAAAGCAAAAAACCCAATGCTTGTAAAACCCACAACAGTCACCAGGACTCTCCTAGGATATATTTAAGACCTGGAACTAAACTGAGCTCTTTATTTTAATGGGCTTGATTAAAATCTGATGACAATACTTAAATGCTGAAAATGCTTCACAAACAGTAATAAATCAATCAGTGAGCCGAAACAGGTAATTAATATTACTGTTCCATGGATTTTAATTGGAAATAAAGGTCAAGACACTTACATAAAACCAGAGTGTTAAGTAGCTAATGTCGCATAAGAACTCGGCACTATGTTCTGGTCACGTTCTCAAATTCCAGTTTTATAAAGTCAGCTGGTAGAATTAAGGTGGAAGCATCCCTTCTTTCCCAGTCCTCTTCACAGCACTGCCCATTTAAAAAGGAAGACGTGCTCCTTGTTCCCATATATGATTATTCCTTAGCAGTGCACCAAAACAGTGCTGCTGTGGAGGAAACCCAAAACGTTTCCACCACTTCATCTCTGCATGTCATTTTACTTTACACAGTACCACCACCTGCCAAGCAGATACTGATGTCAGTGAGATGAGTGAGTGATCCACCCCAGGATACACATTCAACAAGCCACACAATCCTCAGTCCTTTTCTTTTTTTTTTCCCCTCTTTTAAATAGAGTGGACAAAATGGTTATTATTTGTTAGAAGCAGGCAAGCATTTTTCATTTCTAGTGCTAAAAATCTGCTGCAGGAAACCTGGTTACAAAGTCAGCCAGCCCGATCAGAAAAACTCTGTGCTCTTTGGCCCTGACTCACTTAGTTTTCCATCCCTGCATTACCTGCTGCCAATCTCCTTTTCCTTCAGAATTCAGGACCCTTCATCTGCTGCCGGTCTCTTTCTAGTAAAGTAGAATAGGCCAAGAAACAAAAGTGAAAAACATGGTTGCAAAACAGGTTTGCATGAAGCTTTCTGCTTCCTGGTGATGAAGAAAAAGAAACTCCACAGGAATTGTTAAAAAGTTGACTGCAACACTACAAAGCTAGAACAATCTAATGTGTAATTAAAGATACTATGCTTGTTCCCTGCTGATATAAGGAAGGCTCAGTAATGTGAGCACAGTTCACATATTAAAACTGAAATACTTTCAGTACTTTCTGAAAGCCTGACTGTGCTTTCCAAGCGCTCTTTCTAGGCAGGGCCTCTGCAAGCACTGCGTGCACTTCACCACCAGCAGCTGTTGAAGGAACAGCAGCAGCAAGCACATGTCATTAATGTGATTTACATTCAACTTGCGGGTTCATCAGTTGCTGGCTACAGCTAGTGAGGCATCTGCATCCACTAGAAGGAAATTTTTTGCACCAGTGAATATGCTTCCACCCAGCTCCCATCATTGTACCAAATATGCAAAAACTACAGTACTGGCTGGCTACAGAGATGTGCCTTTTGAAATGCCACCACTTCTTTTAAACACATGAACTCGTTTTGAAAAATGCAAAAATTATTAAGCTTCCTTTCCTGCCTTGGATAGTTAGAAGCAGAATCAACAGTAACAACAGAACCTTTTATCCCCTCCTAGATACTTCTGAGCTGCCCATGAGAGCACAGCCTCTGGTTACTCCATGGAGAGAAGAAGTTGCAGGGCATGAACAACTGGCAGGATAACATTATGATCTGGGAACTGGAAACATAAAACAACAATGGTGACATAAAGGCTGCTCTGCATTTTATTTATCAAACAAAAGCCAAATACAGCAGGACAACTATCCACGCCCCTGTCTTCAGAAAGCATGTTGCTCCTGATGGTCCTGCCGGATTCAGGACAGAGAGCTGGCATTGTTAGTGAGGGTAACTCTCAGGTCCCTAACTGAATGGACAGGATACAGGGACAAATAAAATGCTGTATTTCACTCACTGACGTAGAGAGACTCTATTTTCCCCCTCTTTCTGTAGTGAAATAAATGTATGCTTGCACTGCCTGGTGCTTCAGTAGGTGTTTTACTCAGATGGGGGACTTCTGCAATCATTGAAAAATCTAAGCTTTATTTATCCTTTTACTTGTGCAGGTGAGAATAGCCATCAGTTCACCCAAAGTTATCTGTATGTTGAAGTGAACGAGATCTGGTTAAGAAAGCAGCAACTTTCTATGCAGATTCAAGGTAAAAATATACCAGTCTTAGGGTGACATACTTGACCTATTCAGTCTGTTAAATCCCAGGAGCATTTGACATGAGTATGGAATCTATTACAGCAAAAGAAGGCTCCTGAGGTGTCAGATGACAGTGAGATTTAAAAGCAGATGAAAACCATTTGGCTAGAGTCTTCCTTGATCCAGATTTACACAGATGTGCTGTATGCCACAACATACTTTGATTCTATGGACTCTGGCTAACAAAATGTTTAGATTAAAAAATAAAAACCAAAAAAAACCCGCAGGACATTGATGGCCATCGTGTACAGGGAACTACAGCTGGGCTGCAGATCCTTCACACAGGACCTTGCTGCCCAGCAGACACTCAGAGATGGAACAAGCCCCTGAGGTAAGGAGTGTGTTCCCTCAGCCAGTACCACCACACTGCTGCTGGATGATGGTTTTCTTCTCTAGGACAAAACCCCCCTAGAAAACTTTCTACAACAGCCCAACCTGGCTGAGGCACCTATAGCTCATTTTCTTGGTGCAGACTTGAGACTGACTCGTTGGTTTTGACCTTCTACCTTGCTGCTGCATGATGTTTTTTTAAACTCTGAAAGCAAGTCCCCAAAATTCATGTTTCAGGAAGGTTCATAATCCCTTTCGTGGACAGAATTAACTGCTGTGCTGCCCAAGGTAAAAGTCCATTTTTATAGCTGATGTGAAGTTTACTGTCCACCAAGCACCTGATGGGCTGGGCAGAGGCCACTGCAGGTGGTTGTTTCTTGGTGACAAGCAGAGTGGCCTGGGCTCAGTCTGTGTGCACAGGCAGGCACTGGGGTGGGGGAGTCCATGCTGTGACCACACGTACATGGCCTGAGCTGGCATCACAGCACAGGCCCAAGCACTCTGTATAAAAATCAAAGCTGACCTTCGTCTAAACTGCAGTGCCACGCTGCCTTTGGTAGTTTAAAGAAAGCCGTACGTATTCTCCACATAGCTGCATAGGCATCAGGACACAGAAAAGCCAGGAAACATTTGGCAGGGGAGGTCAGGATCACTATTCAGTTGACATGAATCATACTTCTGTCACAAAATGGCACCTCACAGCCTATTTCTGAACAGAGTAACTGCTATGAGTCCATAGTGAATAATCAGGCCCTGGTGATCTTTGGTCACAGATCATTTGACTTGAAAATTATTTCTAAGTGCTGTGAGGATGCAAAGCTGACTCAGGAACAAAGACAAAAAAAAAAGAAATCCCTCGGAAGAAGAGGAAAAGGCAAACTAATGCCAAGGAGAGCAGAATCAGAAGAAAAAATAAAAAGGGGAACAGAGGAAGAAAGAAAGATAGGGTTTACACATACTCTGGAAAACGGGAGCTATTTTAAGGCAGACCATCTCTGGGTCCAGATCCAGCTTCTAGTTTTCTAGTTTGAAAAGGGTCCCACACAGATATGGACTATTGTATCAGACAGTGGATGCATCAGTCTTTTTGTAAGGGCACAAAATGACCTTAGATATGTATTTGTGCTCCATGAACAGCACTCACAGCCAACAATAGCCTGAGGTTGCTACTGCTGAAAAAGCTGAGAAATTTGAAGATAAGTTTTGCATGCAAAATATCAGTGTCATTCAGCCATTGACCTCTCTCATTTTGCTCTTCAATACCAAACACGGTAAAGAGGTGACTGCAATGTCCCTGCCATTAGTTCTAAACCATTCCAAAGTCTCCACAAAGTTAAAGCAGCACGTTGAGGTAAAGGCTTTGGTAAGGCAAACACAAGCACCTGCAGTGGCTGAGGTAATCTGCCTGATCTAACATGGAACAAATGAACCATAGGATGGGTACAGTTGCTGGATGCCCCAAGAGAACGCTTGAAAGTTCAAAACTGGGGACAGCATGCCAAGGCTGCACTGACCTCATGAGCCGAGAACAGGCAGAGCTCAGCCCTGTAGCCCCAGGACTCTCCCAAAGAAGGAATACTCATCCAGAACGGTATCACGGGCTCATTTCCTGCCTGTGTCATGAGTTTCCCTAGAGAAACCAAGTATTTCCATCTGCAAGGTGGAGATAACAAACCTCCCTCATTTTCCATGGTCACTGTAAAGACAAACCTAGACATATCACAGAAGCAGAGTGTCTCCACAGCAACAGTGACAACCTGAGTCCATAGGAAGGACTTAAACACAGATCCAGAACAGAGAAAAACAAGTGTCATGAAAACCTGCAAGCCCTTCTGGGTCTTGGGTGACATATCTGTAAAACACCCGCCATCTCTGCCAAAAGGACAAAAATCCTACACGACTGCCTGCTTTCTGCATGATCTGCAAGTTCTCGAGGGCATCCCAGATGCTGCCCACACTGGTCTCTACACAGTGATACACAGGCTTCCAGCCAGAGCACCCAGCTACGTAGGGAGCACAAACAGAAGCCTGGAAGCCCTGAAAATTGGAGCCTCTGGGGTCCTTGTCCTGTGTTGGGGACTGCACTTGGCTTTGACCAATGCAATGTCCTCCAGCAATACACCTTCTCCAGCAGCTCTGAAACAAGCTAAATACAAATAGCTGTTATGCTTCAATTCAGACTTTTCTTCATTTGAGAAAGAAACATCTCAATTAATTTGTTTGTGCCACTGCTCCAAGTTTTGCTTAACTCATGAGAACCAGGAGAAAAACAGGATGACCTGACCAATAATCCCAAGTGGGAATCAGGTTTGGCAGCCTGGTATGAAGACAGGATTTAAATCCAGGGTAAAGGCCTACTATATCCCATTTTCAACTCAATGATTTATTCTACAAGAACACAGTAGGGCTAGGGAGGTGCAAAGGGAAATGACACGCAGCTATGAAAGAAAGGCAAGGACTAAGCACAGCTTGGGCCCAGAAAAATCAGATGGTTCCTTTACCTTCTGCTCCAATAGATACTAGCTTGACTCCTTTGCTGGCAATGAAATCCAAGGCCTTGTTCACGTTGGATATTTTGTGCACCCGCATTTTGCCTCTTTCAGGCTTAGCCAGACGTTCACCTAATAAGAAAAGAGGGGGGAAAAAAAAGTATTAGAAAACAATTCTGAACCCGTTCTTCCCTGGTGCATGTTTCCTGTGGTGTGGCTCCCACTGCTCAGCCTGCCAGAGAGCAGACTTCCCAGCATCCTTTCAGGACAGCCACACTCACTGTTTAAGCATCCCCAGAAAGAATCAGACAGAAGAGTATCTTTTTGATGCATCACAGGTAAGTTGGTAACAGAGAACCTGTCAAGTCCTTTTCAGAGTAGGTTTGCATCAGAGGTGAAAAAATCTGTCAAAACCCCACTGAGCTAGGCGGTGGAAACAACCTCTTCCAGCCACAGAACACGAGGCCTGGAAAGGGCACAAACTCCCTTCCCTGACAAAGACAGGAACGAGGACAGGTCAGGAGCTCTCCCCCAGCATTTGCAACACCCAACTTACAAAGCAAATCTCTCCTTGGAACTACCTACAGTCAAATATGAGGGTGATCTTGTACCTTGCCTTTTCTTTCCCCCAAGAATCAGACCTCCTTCCTCTCTAGTCTCTCCACTGAACGGCCAAAACTGCCTGTAGCAGGAAACAGAATTACTTCTTTGGCAAAGTGACTTTATAACTGTAAGGACTGTCACCTCAACTCCTTTCCATGAAGTCTGATGTAATTCTAACTCTATACTAGGTCTTTTACACAGGTGCATTTTAAATGTTTATACTGAGGCACAGAGGAGGAGGCAGCCTAGCCCTGAGGTAAGAACAGGTTAATCTCTGATAGAAATCAGTCTTGGGATAACATCCAGCTCCTGACTGCAACAAAGCTGGTAGATGTGGAAAGGCACTTTCCGACCTTATTCATTTGAAAGAGGTGCATTAAGTGCAGTCATGTCCTCCTTGATAGGCTGCTTGTAACTACACTCGCAGACTACTTTTACTAACGATAATCCAAACACTCAGAGTAAGCAAATTAAAGCTTGGACAAGTGGACTTTTCAAAGAAACATCAAATAGAAATATAATTAGATGGGATTTCAGGAACCGCCTGTATGTGACACAACATCAGAAGTGAAGAGAACACCCGCTTTCAGATCACAAGCTCCAGAATACAAAAATGATCCAAAGAAAACCCAAGCAGGTCTTGTACTTAAAAAAAGTTATAATTAAAAGGAGATCAAATGGGCAAGTCTAGGCAAGTAATTACTCACCTGACCTATTCAGTTACTAAAGTCTCCTGCTGTCTCTTGAACTGAATATTTAAGTCAATGCAAGCTGACTCAAACCTTTTATTTGAGGCTTAAGTGTGAGAAAGAAAAGTACTTGGCTTGTTTCCTAACACAGGTGTGAGGAAAAGCTAAAACAGAGAAGAGAATACTATCTCCATAACCACGTCCTTCAGAGGAAAAAGAGTCTGGAAATTACAATCCTTTAAAAGCGTTTCAGTGGTAACTGTAAGCTGGTGTCATTACGTCTCATGCTTAAGGATAAAACTAGATTCATTTTAATAAAGGAAATGCTGATGTCTGACAATTTAAGGAAAAAGATGTATTTTATGGTACTACCTCCTTCCTACGATTAAAAAAAAACACCGACACTTTTGCTGTAATGGAACCTCAAGTACATGTCACAGCACACTGCTACATTTTTCCACTTGGATAATGCTAGTCATTCTAAAGAAAAGTTGAAGCATTTTTTGTGACAGTTATTTGTGACAGTTTCACAATGACATTTTTACATGTAATTTTACAATAGACTGAAGCAGTCTTATGCAGCCAAATGTCAACAAATGGGTTGAGCCAGCTAAAAACCAGCCATTTTCTTCAGTTCCTGTGACTGTAAACTATCCTTGCAAAAAGAAAAATAAAGACAAGCGATTAGGTTTCAGCTGGAACAGCAAGCTGATCCAATTCACCTTGTGGCCGCATGTGCGATGCCAATACAGTGGAGAGCATCTGAACTGCTCTCCCTGGGGCTGGGGAGGAGGACTGTTCCCCTTGACAGCAATGAGATCCTCAAGCAATGGATGGTGATTGCAAACCTCTTTCAGATTAGAATCCTTTCTTTGGAAACCTTTTAGCCTTCAAAACTCAATGGCTATTTCCTTCAGACTTGGACTTTACTGCAGACTTAGATTTCCAGAAAAAAGCATCATCTGGTTCCATGCTATATATTATTATTGATGTGGACTGTTAAAAGGAAGCTTGCTAGAAATATGTTCTACTTTGAGCTATTTGCATCATTGGCTTTATTTCTCAGTACTTCTAGCTGAGACAATGAAAACGATCTACTCGCTTCCATTCTCTGATTCTCATGTACTAGCCCAAGGCTGTGCTTTAAAAGCCAAACAATGCAAGGATGTGTTGGCATAGAAGTTGTTCACTGCGAATCTGTTTAGGAAAAATTTCCATTAGTGACTCTGTCTGTTTGAAGGGAACAAAAAGGCACCTTACAACTTTATTTTAAAAGTACTAAACGTGAGCTTAGCCTTCTTCAGTCTTGTAGTATCATTTTTAAAATGGCTTTGTCAGGGAAAGGAAACACATGTGGTGAAAAATATAAGTGTATCTTTTGGGGCAGTTTCTAAGGGGGGCTGCAGTTGTTACATCCAACCACAGAGGCCAACCAGAGAGGACCTGCAATGAGGAAGTCCCAGGACAGCCCATGGAACTTCCCCGCCCTGCACAGTGACCGAGGAACCAAGGGGCTCTGGTGGGGCTGAAAGGGGACCTGTCAGCAGCACAGCTCACCTCCAGCAGGTACCATGCTGAGTAAAACTGAAGCACTCTCTTCCTGCAGACCATCCTTGCTTCCAATACTTTGGGAAACTGCATTGGATGGGAAATCTGCTTCCTACTTGCCGTAGCTGCCTGGCAGCAATGTGTTCCCAAGGACATATGTAAGAGCCTACAGTTGAAAGGAAAGGCCAGAAGCTGGAACTGGAGGGCTAACAGCCATCCAGAGACTCACCATTTTGGCAGAGGATGAGTGGGAACCATGGCAAAGACATAGGGGCGAGCCCTTGCCAAACATCACGAGACTCCTGACCCCCACACGCTGCTCCCCATATGGGCTGCTACTTCCCCAGCTATGGACCTAAGGGGTTGCTAGTGGAGCTGGCAGCTGGAAGGAGGCTCTGTATGAGCAGTGGGTAATGGAACCGCAATGATGGAAGTGAAATGGGGAAAAAATGTGCTACATTTCTCTTTTTTTGCCACTGTACTTAGGAGAACTGCAGTTCTAGCTTCTGCTGTCTCTAGGGAAAGGATGTTCAGTTTTAAGTGTGTGAAGAACCATGGTCTCTGGTGGGATGCAGTCCCCAGCTGCCCCCCATGACTTTGCCCACTGGTCATGCAGCAGCAGGCTGCAGGCAGAGCTGCTCTGTACTGGGACAGGCACGTGCCATGCCCACACCGCTGCAATTGGAAGCCTCGAGCTTCTTCCCAAACTGAGGCGGATCTGACGGGCCCTGCCAGTGGGCTACCAAAGGGACAACAGAAGAGGAAGAGTGGGAGATGACGCAGGGAAATTAAGCAGCGTGAGATACAAGATCCCCTGCTTTAGCACCGAGTCTCATCTGCCTTCTCCTACACATCCTTCTCTCCCCTATCTTCCAGTCCAGTGATTAAGAGCTAAGCCACCAAGGCCCATCTGCCCCAATGTCCAGGCTGCAGTCCTGCCTCTGTGAGGGAACAAAAATACAGAAAATAAACTAACAGGACTCTGCTACCTCATTTCTTACAGGCACTGCACACTGCAAAGTTCCCATAGTGTTTTAAACTCTGATCCCTCCAAACCACCAGCATGGGCAAACCCCCTGAGATTTCATTCTATATTCATAACTTCTGAAAAACACTGACAATAAACTGACAGAATCTTTGCATAAAATGGAAAAAGGGAAGGTAAGGAAAGAAAAGGAGGGACACAGGAAAGGCAACGTGAGTGCTTCTATCATGGCCATTTTATTGGAAAATGTACCAAGGTCAGGAATGCAAGTCACTGGGTTGGTGTAACTGGCTCAAAAGCCATCAAAACCAAGTCTGTGAGCTGGGGGTGAACAACCAGTTTGAAAAATACAGTCTTGCCCTCTTTCTATCCCTCCTACAACACTTTACTAAGGTATTTATTTCTACTAAGGCACATCAAAAGGGATTACTGCTTATATGAAATAATCCCTAGGAGATATCTGTCTGGTACTGGGATATTTGTGACACAGAGTAAAACCAAATCTGACCTAACTTGTTCATGCCACTGCTTTTATTCCAGACTGAGTATTTTGGGATTCCACTTTTCTTTGGGATTTCTTTTCCCCCCCATGAAGGTTTGAGCACTGAGCTCAGATTGAAACTAGAATGGAAAAACTTCAGTCATGGCTGAAACTGAATGACACGGAAGATTTACTGGTTTGACTCCCTTCCTTCAGTAACTTCTATCGTACTCCCACTGCCATGTGGCTTTGGTATGATTTGCCAGTGCAGCATTCCCACACTTCCCAGAGCTGCTTCATCAGCCCTGCCAAGCAGTAAGAGCCACTGCCTGGATCCTCACAGGAGGCTGTGCATTCCTGACAGGCAGAGAAAAGCCAAGAAGCCGGAGCAGGAATGCAACAGGCAGCCTGCACAAGCCACGAGCTTTGGAGTACATTCCAAAATGGTCACTGCTGGAGACATATATTTGTTAGGGAGAAATTTGTTCTGAATCAGGAAGCAGCTGTTCTTACATTCCAGCAAAAACTGCAGCATTACAGCCCTTGCAGTCAGTATCCTGCATGGGCAGCACCACACAGAACCTCTCTCACCTGAAATGACTTCCAGAAGTAACATGAGTTTAAGACCATCCCTGAAATCTTCCTCTATGTTCTCAATCTGTGTCCCAGCCTTGCGGAGGTGAGAATTACACCATGCTGTAAATGTCTAAAACATAGGAAAGAAAGAAAGGAAAAAAAAAAAGGCAGTCAGTAATCTTCGCACAAACCAAACAACAGTTCCCAACCAAAGCACTGCTGCTAGGCACCATGACAAATGCTCATTAGGTTATCACCTCTCCATCCAAAGCCCTTGTGGAGCACAAGCATTTGCACCTCTAAATATCCAAAGAAGTTGCCGGGTGTTTCTGTAGCAGAGGGAATCGGAGACAGTCATTTTACAGCTCCAGCACATCTGATGAACTGGAGAGGCTTCTCATTTTCTGTTTGGCTTAGAATACCTTGAAACCGATTTTAAAGCATGCTAAGTGCTCAGATTGCTAAGGACTTCCAGAGATATTAGATGACACATATTAATATGAAGGAGAACAGGGAACAACATCCCAGATGATCTTGTCTCTAGAGAGGTGCTTGAGAAAATAAAAAGAACCATTCTTCAACTGCCTCTGGTCTACTCCATCCCCAGCAGCCCTTAAGACACTGAAGGACAGCATGCTGAGCTCCTCAGACACATAAATCACATCCCAGGGGTGTCTGTCCTGCTGCCTCCATTCTCACTGACTAGCTGCTAGGTAGACCTCCCTCCCCTGTGACAGTCCCACCTTTCCTCCCCCACCACAGGGAAGAGGAAATACTTTCTGAAAAAGGATAATGTCACCCATCTCAGCAGAAGTGCAGGTCCTAGAAAGGATATAAGTAACCATTACTTAGTGACACTACTGTCTAGCACAGCCCCAAGCTCCCACTACCTGAGAGCCTCTGGCAGAAGCATCATTGCAGCCATCTCAATAATAAAAATCACAGCCACTCTGTAATTACTGATACAATGGAATAATAATATGAGTCTGAAGTGCAGGACAGACTGAGGCCCAAAATACAATATAGTCAGTACTATGCAGGCTAAACAAAACTCTTTCTTGAAAGCACCTTCTGACCTCAAGTAGTCAGGATAAAAGTATCTCTCATATAAGAGAAATTAATTTCACTGCAACAGATGACAGCACCTTTTCTGTGGTTGTAACCTGTAAGTCCACGCTCTGAACAATGGGCACGTGGGGCACTGACAGGGGGGAGACCATCTCTTCCAAGAGATGTGACAGGAGTTATCTCAAAAGAGTACCATGTGAACTGGTCTGAAAGAGTTTGATGGTCTAAACACAAGAAGCAAATATGAAACACCTCAGACACCTCTGTGCGGCATAGAGAAGCAGGTGAATCAAAGAGCTCAATCTCATCTGAAGATGCAGAAGCTGTTTGACACAAAACTACTGTTTGAAGAGTAAATGGAAGCAACCAGGAGGACAAGTTTGTTCAAGTGCTAATGAATGTGTTTCGAAGTGTTTGAATAGCAGACCAAGTAAACCCTTTCCTTTGTACAACCTGATAAACCCTCGATCACTCTCTAAATAGAAGGGTGAGGTTGCTCAAAAATGAATGGATCCAAAGCTCAGTGCTACCACAAGGAAAGTCTTCCCTCCCTCTCCCAGATGTGGTCCTAGAGCCAATTCAACTTACTGACCCAGCAAAGAAAATTGTTTACTTTCTTAAGACTGGTCTTCTGCTCAGTAGTGCATGGAGGCAGTTCAGCAGAATCTAACAAGCCTCTGCAAGAGAAAATTGGGCATACAAGGGCCAAGCAGGAGGGTGGAGTGGACCACAGCAGCCACGCCATTTTAGGCTGCTGGGGAACCACAGAAGGAAGTGCTCATCCAATACTGAAGCACAGCATGCCAAAAATTTAGAAATGCTTCACTACTACTTATACCATGCACAGGATTTCAAAAGAAAGATTACCCCAAATGGCAACAGGATTGTTCTGAGCTGTCTCAAAGCTGGGCTTTCACTACTAACCTGCTCTCATTTGAGTTCACCAGACCACAAACAGCGTGGCAGAATCTTTCCTTGGAAAAAGCATTGCTCAACAGCTGCGGCGCTTTCCACTGCTGTGCTCTGGCCTTGTTCTCCACTGGGACTGTGGAATGGAGCAGGATAACAGCACAGCTGTAAATACTTTTATGGCAATGGCCCTTTGGACGGATGCATGTATTGTGAAAGTCTGGGATCTCTCTTTTCAAAGTAGCCTGGTTTCCTTCCAGATTTGGAAGCTTGGAAAAAAGAAGAGTAAGTAATTAAGCACCTTTTATTGCTTTTTATTGTTAATCCCCTGAGAAATAAAAGGTGGCGGGCTTTTTTCAAATAAGGGTGGTTTTATTTGGAAAAGGGCCCTGTATCCTGAAGGATGTCCTTTCGGCACTATTTCCTTCATTCTACTGCCTGAGCTCTATTACGAGACGAGAGGTTAATTTATTTGGCTACCTTTTGCAGCCAGGCTACTTCACTCCTCCAGAAAGGCAAATGAGAGCAGAGATGCTTTCAAATGCTACATCATCATCATCATGTACCAAAGTATGAGAGCAAGCTATGTCGGAAAGGTTGTGGCTGCCCATGAACCTCCTTCTCGTATCTGGAAAGCAGACAAAGCGAGATACCTCAAGCTAGTGTCCGGCCCTGGGTGACATTACAAAATTCGTGTTGATTTGAGGAGGAAGCCGCAGATCTAACTCACGCGCCACAAGCCTGCACCTCTATTTCTTGTCTGACTTCTCTGAAGTAATTTCAGTTTTGTTTTCCATCAGGCCAAAGCAGATCAGACATCTCTGCTTTAAATCACTGATAATCCCAATAGAGCTCAACAGGGCATCCCCCTGCACGGTTTGAGGGCGGAAGAGGGGCACCAGTTCTACACTTCCAAGAAACACAGATGAAGTTAAACGCAAACCACAAATCTTCTAAACTTTGCCTTATTATAAAGCCTGGCAGGATAACTAGGTCAGGGAGAGTATTTTTATTGCTACAAGAGTCACCTAGGGCTTGGTAGGAAACAAAGTCCCAGAGCCAGCACCAACTTCTCAACTGGAACCATCTCCATCTCATCATGGCCTTAGACAGGCCGAAGTGACACAATTCTGCAAAACACTGCCATTAGTCACGAGTGGCAGAATAGACACTTCAGCTTCTCAAGAACATGGACCATGAAGGGTGAATAGATAGAGCACACACAGTTTCCATGAGACAATTCCCAGATGCACAGACATTTTCTCAAGGCATCCTTCAGGTGCTACATGCACTCCAACAAGCACAATGCTATGAGCAGCACAACAGCATATGTGAACAGCAACAGCCAATATCCCAGTGTGGATGCATCAGGCCGTTTTACAAGAAAGCAGGATTATGAATGCTTTTAATAACTGCAATGGGACTCACAAACTATATTCACCACAGATCAACCCAGAGCAATATCTATCAAAACATAATCATCAGAAAACAGCTTTATGTTGCATTTACTGCATATACTGCAGAGGAATAAAATATCTTCTTACTTCAAAGTAGTAAACTGGAAAGAGATCTGACATACAAAAGAAGCCTGGAGAAATGTGCCAGAAAAGTAAAGGGAAGCAAGAGAAAGGAGAGCTGAAATTTTTGCTGTCCACTGGGTCTTGCAATCCTGGCAGTCTTGTTTAGAGCCATTTTTACTGACTTGGCTTCATGCATCTGCACAGGATCCTTTTTGTTATTCTAGGAAACGTACTGAAACCTCCCACTCACCTCATCCACCTTCTGGGCAACACAGCCGCTCCTCCCCACGCCTTGAGTCACAGCTACTGGTGACAATTGGCTCGGGGCGGCTGCTAAGCCCCACTGTGCTGCCTGTCACCAGCAAACAAGTTTTTGAAAGTGGAAAGGGCTGTCAAGAGCAGCCAGCCACCTTTCTGGTGCAGGCCTGGCCCTGGGAGCAGCCAGGCAAGGAAAAAACCACCAAAAAACACCACACCTGCCTTGGCTGGGGTGAGGTGACTTGAACCCCAGTTCAGAGGGCAAAAATACACTGCCAGGTGGGAAGCTGCTCGGAAGCAGCAGATGTTCTTCCTTGCTGTCTGCAGACACAGAAGTCTGGAGATTATTTTCCTTCTTACTTCTAACTCCTTGTCCCAAAGACAAGAAAACAAATAGCCTGTTAATCTTGAGGCTTATGGAAATTTCAGAGCTGGAAAACTACTTACTGTTAAATAATAGCACAGAAACCTCACACCATAAATTTTCTGTGGCAACTGCACAAGAGGTGCAAACAGAGCCCTGTGTTTCTTGGCCCTTGGATCTTTCCATATATTGTACTCGCAGTTTCATTTTTGGACACAACAGATTGCCAGGACACCCCTGCAGGTTTGCCTCTTTTTCACTGTTCACTATGGAGGACGTCTGATGAAGGAGCACGTGTGTATTTGCATGTACATGGATGCATTTCTTATCATTGCTCTCTGTACTCCCTGCTCCCACCTAGCTAAGATTTGTAGCTTTTTTTGGTTTGTTTTTTCTTTTTACATCCCAGCCTGATCAGCGAGATCCCTGACACCAAGATCACCTCCTGCTATTTGGCTGCTGGGTGCTGCATGAACAATAGCACGTTCGTATTCTACCATGATATAACCTGCCAGATAATAAGAAGAATAACAAATGTTACTCAAAGCAAGCAAACACTGATTAACTGTTCTGCTGCCTCAGCGTATTCACTGTTGGGGTATCCTCTATAAGCCTACCTGCATACCTATTTTAACAGGCGTGCACACTCTTTTTCTTGACACAACATGAAAAGTCCTGGCTTCTTCACTGTATTAACCCGTTCCCGGTCACGAGCTGATTAAAACAACAGCCAGGTGACAGCTAGTCCTGCAAGCAAAACTCTAATGAGATATCATCTTCAGCTAGGTCCTTCTGGGTATCTCTCAGCCCAGTCAACTACAAACCTACCCACACCACTTAGGTGTGCATACACACTGCGCTCTCTGGTATTGTTTGCACTTCTCCAACATTTGCTTTTGTTCCTGAAAGCCAATAACCTTTCGCCTCCACACTGTTATTTCCAATCTGAGTACCCTTCTGGTACCAAAGTGGTTCAGGCAGAGTTCCTGAAACCCAGGGAAGCAGGACAGTAAGTCAATATTTTAAAGAATGTTTCTGCCTGGAAAGCAGCAGCATCACAATACCACTCAGAGCAAATCTAGAGAGCTCTTTGCTGAAAGAGAGCAGTCATAAGGCACTTTGGCTGCTGAGCAATTTTAGCAGTGTAAATGCTGAAGCTACCACAACCACATAAATGACAGATATTAAAAAAAAATAAATGGCCGTTTCGTCTCTTTGTGGCTGTGACAGTGACATTCCAGCTTTATCTGGCCTTTCCAGATGCTCTTTACTTCTCCCTTGCTAAATCACTCTTCCACACAGCCCTGCTTTCCATGGGTGAATGTAAACTCTCTGACACAGCCAAGAGACTGCCATATTTGTGTAACAGCCCTGGAGAAGCTGTAACTGA
The DNA here is from genome assembly GCA_013398855.1 of Mohoua ochrocephala. Lineage (NCBI taxonomy): Eukaryota > Metazoa > Chordata > Aves > Passeriformes > Acanthizidae > Mohoua > Mohoua ochrocephala. The sequence continues at coordinate 106,072 of VZTA01016820.1, forward strand.
GCCAGAGCAGTACTGCTTGCCTCTTTTCGGACAGGAGAAAGGTCTGGCTTAAGCAAAAGAATTCACTGGAGCGCTGCCTCTCCAGACCACCACCACTGTGCTCAAAGGGAGGCAGTGTTCACAGCCACCAAGGCATCAGCCTTCCTTGTGTTTATGCCGGGGGATGAATTTTAATTAAGTATTTCAACACAGCTCTGCTGTTGAGATGTGTCCACAAAGGTTTGGCTCCTGGTAAAGAAGGGGATGGAGCTGCTAGCACACAAATCTCAGTCTAGTAGCGCTGTTTTATGCTGTCTACACATGTGCTCTGCAAAGGGAGGTCTCGATTGGGCTGAAAGCTATGGGTGCTCACCCAGGCTTTCTTCTAGTGTTGTAGGGGAAATGGCAGCAGGACTCCCTTTCCAGTCACCAGAAAAGAAAGCAGGATATTCAAATATACTTCATACAGAGCTGAAAAACAGAATCCATTTACCCAGCTGCAAGTGCTGCACTTCTGCTAGTCATGTAGTTAGCAGTGCACTTGGGTTTCTGACGGCACAGCCGGGCTGCATTCCCTGCCTGGCCTGAACGCACACCCTCCGTGGCTCCTGCTTACTTCACCACCACACATTCCTTACAGGACTGCTGGGGCAGATCAGCTAATTCTTGCAACAACTTCTACAGCCGAGTCCATGCTGCAAGGAATTTTATTTGAATAAAATTATCTGAAACAAGCACTGATGCAATCATCTAATAACAGCTAATAGTTTATTACAGCAGGCAGAAAACTGCTGCACACATAGCTTTTTTTAAGCAAGAGCATTACTAATAAAGCAGTGCAGCTGCCCCATAATGGGATCCTTTCCACCTTGGTAGTCTGGAAGCTGAACACACTGTATCAATTAAGGAGGATGCTAACCCAGGGCCACCACAAATATCTCTCTCTTGCTCCTTGAACAGACAGACTAGGCCATCATCAACTTACTAATTGGAAGGATTTGGCTGGGTAGGCCATGAAAAATAAAGCTCAACAATCCAGTTCCAGTTTCCCCTCATTCAGCACTAACTCATTACCAGCAGTACCTCCCAGGGTTCTCACGTGATTTTCCCTTTCCTAATGCTACTGCTCTGAGTCCTCCTTTCACATTCTTAAAGCACTTGGAAAAAATGCTGGGGTCTCGTGGGTGGCTGCTTAACACCCTCCCCACACTCAACACAGACTCAATTGACAGGCTTGGTTGCACCTTCTTTTTCTGCACAAGTCTGTGATATACGCTGACAAGGAGGTGCTCATTTAATTGGGGAGTAATTACAAAGTAATCCTAGATCCTGTCAACACCCTGGCACAAGAAAGGCCATGGCTGGACATAACAGATGACACCAACAACCCTAGCGAAGAAAGCTGGGTATTAAAAAGGCTATTCATGAGGTACAACTGGCCCATTGAATATTTTCTCTGCCCACGTGCTGCAAGTGACAGAAGCCTTAAACACATACATATTGTTGGTTTTCAATAGTGATGGAGGAAGTGCAGACCTACTACAGCCCTACTTCTGCATACTACACCTCTCGGATTACTCCTTGGTGTACCTGGATGTCTGCTAGAGTGCCCAAAAGTACTCAAAAATGGTTGTCCTCTCCCCACAGGGGAGCTCTAGGTATTGCAGATCCTCTACACAAACCTCATCACAAGCACAGGGAGCCACCCAAAGTTCCTTTTATCTGAACCTGAATTAAGAGAAAAGTCACCATTTGCCATACTCCCCAACCTCATCTTCTAACCTGAAATATCTTCACTGCATGTTGCTTTGCATTTGAAGCCACATTACAATTTTGAAAAAAAGAAAGGCACTTGATAAACCATTTTGGTACTTATGTCCCAAACCCAGTCCCCAGGACACAGGGGTAGTTCAAAGAGCTTGGTTTGTGTTGACAAGTTACACTATCAGCAGCTGATCTCTAAAGAATTACAGGTATGATGCTCAATGAGATGAATGCTGCACAGTGAAGAGCTTTGCTTTCCAATAGAGCTGGCCTTTTAGAAAGGCTGAAGGAATTAAATGGATATTCAGAAGGAATCATTACAGACACTCACAGCACAATTTCACCAACTCCCCACAAAAGGAGTTTAGTACTACTAGCATCAGTGCTAATGTCCTGTTCTGGCTTAATTGCAGCTGCTGAGTTCCAAGCTGAAAAACAAAATATAGCCCACACTACTTCTCAAGTGCTATGCCCTGAAAACAGGAGGTATCATTACACTGTACTGCGCAGTACCAGCACCCGCTCAAAGAACCATTTGATGGCTGCATAAGGACTTACTGAAGGTGAAAAGGCACACTGTAAGTCTACTTGCATTTACCAACCCCAGGGCACAGCCCCTGCAATTCAGAAAAACAGACTAGTTTTTCTGAATTGCAGGGGCAATTCAGTCACTACTTCTCAGCCACTTTCCAAAACCCATCTCTGCAGCTCAGGATGAGAACAACACTACAGCAGTAAGAGCTCCATCCCTAAGCAAAACGGCGTAAGCCAGCTTGGATCCCACTGGTAGTGTGAAGTTCCCCACAGAAGTCTCTCTTTCTCCAGAGGAGCTAGGAACTGCTGCATAAAGATAATAAACTCTTCTGACAGCCAATTCATCCTTGTGGACACTGGCAATGAATCAGCAGCACATCACTTGCAAGAAGCGCCAAGTAAATTCAGTGCAGGAGTTTTCATTTTTGCTCAGTGGCATACAGTTCTCAGTGTCTTACACAGTTTTTAATTCTCATATCCTGGAAGACAGGACAAAACAAGAAAACCCCAAAGTCTGTTCCACACTGGTTTCCCACTGGCATGGTATTAACTGCTTTGGAGCCAGGACACGCCCTTTTATTAGCTAACAACAGGCTAAAGTGGCGAGGGCAGGAATCTCAATCCACCACACTTCCTGTCCAACACAGAGTAAATATTTGTTCTCCTCTACGTTTGTGCCTCTGGAGCCTTTAACTCCACTTCTGCTACAGAACCGCATCATCTCAAGAAGAATCTGCTTCTGGTATTTGAAAGCTACTGACCATTAAATCAGTGAGTTGGCTGGCATTTCAGATCAGTAAAGGATAAGGTCTCTTGATCCCCGAGTTACCAGAGAGCACTAATAGCTAGGAAAACACAAGAAGACTTCAAACATGCAAAAACTACAACCCCCCCCCTAAACTATACAAGGATATCAACTAGCTAGAAGTAAGGTCTTTTAGAGTTTATCATGAAGTTCAGACTACCAAGACTCTTCATTATACTCTTCTATCTCCTACGAAAACAGCTCATAAATGTCAACTTGCTTCAAGCTCTCTCGTAACAAAAACTAAACAGAGCTCGTCTCTGCATTTTATATGCTGAATTTCCCAAATGCTTTATAGCATTTGAAGATATACTGGAAGAAATTACTTTACCGCACTAGGATGCGGGTATTTATAGACTGAAAAGTGGCAACAAACCACTGAAAGCCAGACTGTTCAATTCATGGAAGCTGAACTCCAACTGCTCAGCACAGGACTGGGCCAAGACACCAGGATGACAACCTGCACGAGCAGCCTTATGTTCCTGATGGCAGGCCTGCACTTTACATCTCACCATCCAGGTTTCTCCAGACTCGGTACTGATTTCATCGTGAAGGTGAGGTGTCACCCACCTGCTCCCAGGAACAGGCTGGGGGTGGTGGGGGAAGACAGAGAACACCTGGCACTGTAACACAAAGCAGGACATGCAGCTCTGCTCCAGCCCTGGCCTATCTGAGAGCACGGGCCAAAGGTACAAGACTTCTTTCAACTCGAAGCAGGTCAGGACAGCACCTTCCCTCTGGTGGATTCACAGGCAGACACAAACACAACTGCTCCAATGAAGATCTGTCTTGCTTCTGCCATGAAGGTGTATGTGTGGGGCCCATCAGTTCATACTGAGTCCAAAGAGCCAGCAGCGCAGGAGCTGATCTGGCTGAAAGCCCTTCTGCAGTGTAGGTTCAGAGACATCTGGGGCTGCCCAGAGCTTCCTGGGAGGATTCACAAGTGGTGTTTGTTCTGTGGCTCTTCTTTGGCTGTTTACTTTGCTGATGAACAGGAAGAGCAGAAGTTACAGATCCATTTATTCAGGCTTTCTAAATACAGAGCTACGTAAACAGGTTGAATAATTGAAACAACTTAATGTATTTGCCCACTGTTCTGTATGGATGCTGCAAAATTAGCACAAAGCACTGGCAGAAGTTTAGGGACTCTGCAGCTCTGGAACATATAAAAAACTTGAAATAATCTGGTTTTCTAAGGGACAATGGCAAATGTTTTGGATAAAAGAAACGATAGTTGCCTTTCTAGCAAGAAAGGGCCTCCAAAACAGTATTTGGCATCAAGCCTCAGAGTTCCCATGTCAAAGAGCAAGGAATCAAAAAGGCTACCTGTATCCAACAGAAGGCTACATGGCATAGATGTACTATGTATTTGGGCTTCACTCTCATCACCAGTAACACCAACTCTTGGATAAAACATACAGAAAAAATGTAAGATTTTTGGATACATTTGTCCCCTTGGCCATCATCACTGTCCCTGACACAATGTGCTGTCAACATTCAGAGCTCTCACACTCATTTGCAACTGTGAAACACATAATTCCCAGCTCCAGAGGGGTCATTCCCAGCTCCGGAAGAGTCGCCTTTTGAATAAGGTCTGTAATTGGTAAAGTCATTCACCTGAAATGGGATTTTTTCCAAAATTAGGAAAATAGCTCCCGAGACAAGATGACTGTGATTCACATGAGCTACCAAAGAAGTAAGGGCCCTGAAGGATCTTACTGTGCTAGGAACTACCATACACAGGGTGAAAAGCTGCTCTGTGCTCCAAAGCACTTCAACGTGAGACTCGAGATGAGGGTGGAAACAAACAGGCAATGTTACTCAGGGTGCTTGGCAGTGGTCTCAGCACACCCACAGCCTACCTCTTGTCATTTTCTATATCAAGGTCATAGTAAACTAAAGAGAGACTTGATCCACAAAAAGACCGATCCTATCTGAAAAAGGAACAAACAGCTCACAACCCCTACAAGCTACACAAATGTGTCTGAACTGCAGCCCCCTATGCAAGACCCCAGGACTGAATCCCCCCCACTCTGCAATGTTTGGGGCCATCACCTTGTTCTCAATAGCTACATCCTGCTGCCACGGTGCATTCTGCTCCAGTTTGGTCCACACAGTTGGTGCTGCCAGCCTAATGTAGGGGAAACAACATCACTGTGCCAGTCTACAGCAGATCACACCTAAGCGAGCGAGGCAGCACAAACGAGAGCAAGAAAGCAATGGAAAATGTAACGAGCAGTTGCCACCAGGGGCTGGTACAAGTGCGGGCTGACATCTCACAGCAGAGGTAAGAATGGGAGGGGTGAAATAGGGCCTTAAAACAAAGACACGTACCTCATATTTAATAAGGCAAAGAAAGGGATGCTACTGAAGAGACATGAACTGAAGGGCATGTTTAAATGTGATGGATGACAAAAATTATTGCTACAGCTGTTTGGGTGAGTGTGATTGGATTGCTTCATGGAGGTCAGAAAAAAAAAGAATGTTGCCATTACTCAAACATAAGATAATTGAGAGCCTGTGTGAGAGCTGCATGGGAGATTCATCAGCCATTCTGGAATAAATAAAATGTCAGGTCAGAGTAGAGAATGTCACATCTATTGTTGGATGAAAGGATTTAACTGATCTGGGTGAAGGAAAGATACTAAATGTTTACATAAAGGCACTGTAAAAAAGTCTCACTGCTAACCCATGTGAGCAGTAAATGTCTTCTAAAATGCAAAATACAGAACTGAGCCTTGGGAAGTCTGAAAAGGGACCACCTGGGCACCCCTTCTTCCTCCCACCTCCACCCCTGCAACACAGAACAACAGAGAGACTGAGAAGGTGGAACTGCCCCTCCATCTACCCCCAAGCAGGTGTGCTCCTTTCATTCACACAAACAGAGCAGCAGGAATTTTCACCTTTTACTGCTGTTGCCTCTGTAAAGCCAGCACAGACAACTGGGATGGGACTGGCATCTAACACCTTCTCATGCATGAAGAAAAGGTAAGTCTTCTTCACTGGGGCACAAGCTTGCCAGTGTGTCCACTCTGTGTCTAACTGAACCTCCAGGCCTTCAACAGTGCACAGACAAGCAGTGTCAGGATGATCAGATCCTGAATTACTGGGAGTTGACCACAGGCATTTCGCCTCCCAGGCTTTAACTCTTAGGTGGGCTCACATATTTGCACAGTTGTAGGTTCAACAGTTTTTTCACTTATAGTTTAAATAACCAGCTTATAGTTTAAATGAAACCACTAATAACAGCCAAAATTGATACAGATCTGTGTGTCTGTGTCCTGTGGTTGTGGGGATGAGTATTTATTAAGGTAATGGCCATATTTAAAATTGAATTGCATTGTGACTTAATTGGATACCGAAAGTGCGAAAGCTACTGTGGGTGGTGAGATCATGGCCTTTTCTGGAATCTTAAGACATATTCTGTGCTTAGGCATGAATATGTCATCTAAGAGTAGAATACAACAGGATTCTCTACAATAGCACTGAAGGGCAAGTTATTTTTCAGTGTACATCACAGCCCAAGGAAGGGTCTAATTAGTGAGCATCTTCACGGGCCTTAAGGCATCTGCATGCCACTGGCAAGCTTCTAGCACTGCAAGTGATGGGATCTCCTATCTTCATGCAGGAAATAGTCCTGAGTGGTACTGAGGTGTGCTTTGAGTGGTCCTTGCCAAGTCTGTGGGTACACCTCGACAGCACAGTGAAAAACAGTGCAGAGTATCTAAGGCAAGGTACCAGAAACACTGGTGGTAATAAAGCTCAGCTTAGCAATGGCTCTCTAATGTAGGAGCTGTAACAGGCATGTAGGGCACAGCCCCCTGCACAGATGAGTACCCAGCAAACGTGGGAACTGAGGCTCAGTAGTGCCACGGAGCAAAGAAAGGGAGTTCACATCATGTCTTCCCAGTATGTTGTGTTCAGGCCAGGACGCAGATCTTAAAACAAAGTAAGAAAAAAAGGACAGCTGAAGATTAAAAATTATGATAGGGTATAATTACAGCAGGAGTTTTGTTCCAGACTGCTGTGGTTCAATGTTTCAGACATCCCAAGAGACCAGCAATTGCATTTAGAGAGATGGAGGCAATGCTGGCTCACCCAACTAACACCTGGCTGAGGACAGCACCGCACTCTCCTGTGCGTCCTTCAATTTGCTCTCTTTGCTCCAAACTCATGCTCCTTGGCCCTGCCACCAAAAATTCAGGCTGGGAATCTAAGGACAATATACTTAACTTTAAGGAGATGTAATCTTTAAACACTTTCTTGATCTCATGAGCAAAACCTCATATTTTTATCTATTTTTAATCTTAATTATTTTGTCTTGAGACTGTTTATGTAGTTTATCAAAGCAAGAAACACTATCTAAAAGGAGTCAGATGTGGGACTGATACCAAGGATTAAAAGCAGAAGAGAAACATTCCAGTTTGTTGGGTATTTTTGTTTTCTTCTTTCTTTGATCTTTTATTCAACCTGAACCATTAGCAAAGGCAGTTCCAGTTCTTAGCAGCACAGTAGGCCGGAGCTAATAGCTATTAGTATTGTTTATTATTTTAAAAGGTTGTGCTACGGGTTTATAGCCTAATTTTCCAAAACTTTTATGAAAAGGAAAAAAGGAAGCAAGACTTAAAGACACACGCACCAGGGATCTGCAATACTTTGGGAGGGTGTTGAGCTTTTTAGAATAGCTGCCCTAAGTAAAGCCTGGGAAAGGCAGTCAGCAAACTTTCTGGACTTAACCCAAAGGCTACCAAGGAGAATGTTTCCACTGACTGCCGGGAGTTGGGTTCAGGCCCTGCGCTGTGGGGGAGAGTGGCAGAATGACAGAAAATATCTGATGACTCTAACCAAGTCCAAAGGAGCCGTAAGGAGCCGCTGCGTTATTTAAAAGCAGGCACGCAGAACACTTTACCAGATACTACTGGGAAAAAATTGATCTCTTTTTAAACCTAGCAGCAAGATTTCCACCGTCCTGATGACAGGAAAACCTAAGGGAACATAGCAGGAAACACACTGCAGAAGGAACTGGGAGGAAAACACTGCTAACCAGCCAGTTCAGCCCATCAGGAAATGTTTACTCTTTTTATTCTTCCATGTCAAAATGCTGGAGGCTTCAAACTATGTTCTCTGAGAGACAGAGCACAGAGGGACATAGGGGACACAAGTCCCAGCATCAATGCCTCAGGCAAACAGACATTGCCATTGACTTGGGGACCAGCCCAGGTCTGCCTTCTGTTAAAGCCATGCTCGGCTCCACAGTCCCCCTCTGAAGAGATGTGCCAAGCCCAAATGTAACCTGTGTTATTGTAACACCACTCTGCTGCATCTGGCTGGGGAAACTGGCACACAGGGCAGTCAGGAAAGCACATGAAATACTTGAACGCAGGAGCTGGATCTGTAGCAACTCCAGCGGCTGAGGACAGAGTGTGATTTAAGCCCTAGCCACAGACACATTCAAATTCTTGCATTTTCTCATTTCTAGGAGATGAGGTCAAAGAGCTCACCACAAGAGAGGACGTATGACGTAAACTGAGGTGGTGAGTGCCAGCACTATGCTGGGTTTTTTTTCTCACTGTGCTCCACACATATCCAAAGCTTTTCCATTTATAGGAAAGGCCATTGATATGAAAGGTGCATTCTTCATTAGACCAGAGGAGGCATCATTCTGAGTATGAAAACGTTAGCACTGCTGCCAAAGCTCAGTTAAGGAATGGGAGAAAAAACTCCAATGTTTTCCTTCACTAAGAGGACCCTTCAGATGGGCAGACGACCAAAAAGAGAAGAAAAGTCATGTATTTTCATCAAGGAAAATGAATATACCTCTGAGTTTATGGTGTCTTAGCTACTTCTAATAAAAAGTGCTAGACAGCCTTTTTCTTTTTTTTTTTTTTAATCAGCTTTAGGCTGGAATAAAGAGGATTGGAACAATTCTTATTTGCCATGACAAATGTCCCAAGTTACTGTGCATTAATGCAAATATCTTAGAAAGGAGCGATGATAGAAGAAGAGTAAAATCCCAGCAGAAGCAAAGTTAAAAGTAAATTTTTACAGGCAACTGTACACTATTTGTTAGTATTTTCCCTTCCTTACTGTAGCTCCATTTCAACCCTATCCATACTCCCATATACTTTCTTCTTAAATTGTGAGTGTTCCCCACGGATAGCTGCAAATTCCCCATTTTTAGAAAAGCAAGTTTCAGGATAGCTTTGAGAATTTGGGCTTTTTTCTGCTCTACAGAAAAGGATCTGTTTACAGCAAGGGTGCATATAATAAAAATATTTTGTTACAAGTTGCAGAATTTTGCTCTGGCAGTGGAATCGTGATGTCTTTTGGGAGCTGTAGTTCAGATGCTTCATGCTCCCATTTTCTTCTGCTCTGCAAGAACTTGTTTAAAGGCACTGTCCACAATAAGCTACCCAGTAGGATGGTACTTTACAGAGGTCTAATGGGTGCACTTCATGGGAGATGCAATTCCCTTTGGAAATCACTTCACAGACACAACTGAAGAATTGCTAACCAACCCCCTACCTACCAGCATTCCCCAAAGCATCATCAAGGAGAAGGGCACACACACAGCGCTGCCGGTTTTGCCATCGATCATGCAGCTCCTGAATGCAGTAACAGCAGGCTGTCTCTAGGAGGACAGTCACTGGGAAGTGAACATGGCAGCTCACAAGATGGTGGTTTGCTGAAAGAGGATGGCAGAGAGGCAAGGGTAGGGTTTGAATTTCAATTCACCTATAGGGAGATGGATGACAAATAGTTGAGGTGACCAGTTTGAATAGGGTCAGGCAAAGATTACTTATTTGCCTCTGCTACTGTTTAAAGAGAAGAGTTGATGAAAATTGCAAGACGATAACAACTGCTTCTGACTCGTTCTGCAACAGGAGGAGGAAAAAGGGGAGATGGGCTCTAGTTCTGTGTTTTCTTGTATGAGGGAAATTGCAACAATAGCTGAGTGAAGACTTTATTTGTGTTACAAACTTTAATCTCAGTCTGGCAGTGGTGGCAACAGGCTTTGGTCCAGCGGCAGCTGGAGAGAATGACCATATGAAAAATCTTTATTATACATGAACATAAATATAAAATTTTCCATTTCTCTTCCTTCTGCCTGGAAGCATATGGCATCTATTCTCAAAAGTTTCAAACAGCAGACACTGAAACGACCACTAGCTCTGTGGGCAAGGAATTCTTTTTTCCACAGCTCTAGGTCTAAAAAAATTTGTATTTTAGCCTTGAACATGAGGAAATCTTGCAATACAAGATATATTATCAGGTGATGTGTAAATCGAATTAAATCTTAACCTCCCTGTCTGTCAAACAGAGCACAGGAGCTCACTGGGAGTCCAGCTGTACCTTTACAGCATTCATGACCACAGGTGCAGTCAGTCCTTAAGGAGATACACACAAGATGCACAAGCTACTGGTGGAGGTGAGGATTTGCAGAGGTTACCACAGGTCTCTGTAAAGCACTACCTATGCAGAGTAGTGCTACATTCTGATGAGCAGCTCACCCCACTACTGCTACTAGTTCAGGTTTCCTTTTGGCGCTGGGCTCTGCTGAAACTGCTCAGAGACCACAAACCACACTTTAATAAACAAAACACATACACGCAAAATAGAAATTCCACCACAACTAAAACACAGCCATTCTTCTGCTCTTTCCACCTCCCACACTGAGCTTCAAACTTGCATCTAGAAAAATCCAAAGTGACCAGCTCTTTTCAAAGCATTAAAACAGCTGGGACACAGACACATCAGCAGTTCTAGTCTTTGTACGTAGCCACTGGTAATATGTCTGCATAAACTTATAAGGGGACTATTTGCTTCCATTTCCAGGCTGAGCAAAATGGGAAGAAGCCATGACAACAAGCAATAGTGGCGAACCCTAGAGGCTGAAGTGCTGTGCTCAGACATCTCGTCCCCAACAGGGTATCCCTCTGCTCTGCTCAACAGCTGAGATAGGATTAGTTAAGGAGGCCAAAGGGAGGACGTGGAGATGGCTGCAAGGCATACCCTCAGATCAGAGTTCCCCAGAAACAAACAGCTTGAGCACCCCCCTCGTTATGCACCAGACAGCTTCACTGTAAACACACCCTCTACTGAGGCAGAGAGCAGTAATATAAACCAGATGCTGTAGGGAATTTTTTCCCTCTTCGTCTGCACTAAATTTAAATACTGAGCTCTTCTTTTGCCAATTTATTCTTAAAGGGCCTGTATGTTGTTCTTCATCTCTATCCCACTCGCTTGAATTTAACAGAGAACTCAGTAGCCCTCCATGCACTTTGACCACCCCAAGAAACACGTGTTCTTCACAAAGTCTTGAAGGCTGAGACCTGGCTTTCCAACTACTGGGCCAGGAGCCCTCACAGCTTCTCTACCCTTTCACCTGAGAACAAATGGAATCTTGCAGGTGAAATCATGGCCCTAGAAAAGCTTCCTCCTCCTCGAGATAAACTGTACTTCAGATCTTTATCTTCTGAAGAGTGATGTGGTACAATCAACACAGGAGCTTAATTCCCACTTAGACGAAGTTTCAAAAACTGTGCCAGACCTGATGAACACAAAGCCCCACCAAGAAGCTAGATTAACTGCGGTGCCAAGGGCAATCCAGCAGCCTTCTAGCCAGGTGACCAGAATGGGTATCCAGCCACAGGCCTTCCCTCCCAGGCAAAGGAATGGAAATCCATTACTTCAGAACATCCTGTCTCATGGCAAAAGGCAGGAGAGGACAACACCCCAAGAGTAGTGCCCCTCCAGACAATGGGCTCCATCTGCACTTCCACATGGCTGGCTCTCAGATGTGCCAGCTACCACAGCACAGCTTGACTGACTGCACCTGCCACAGGCGTCAAGTCAACACCACCTTCCTAGTGAAGGCTTGAAGTGATCATGGCTAATCGTTAAAATGGAATCAAGTTGAAACATCACGGAAGCGGTGTCCCTGGCTCCTCTTTCCTTTGCTGGGCTATCAAAACCCACAGTTGCTTTGGTTATCAGTAAAGCTTTTTTCCCAGGAAGCTGCCTTAGCCACTGACCACCACTACACATCAGCTGTCCTTGGCAACTCAAACAAATCAAAAGTAACAAAACAGACAACGTGCCATTCTTGAAAGATGCGAAATAACGCTAGTGCACATTTTCCTACGCACTGCTGTATTCAATTCCTGATTGGTTTCAGCTCTTCTTGAAAAGTAATGCCTCATCCCCAAAGTCAAATGTTAACCTTTTTTATTCTTTGATAACAAGCCATTCAGCAAGCAGCAGTACTAATGAATTCTGGCTCCCTACACTGCCCCAGTGTGCTGGTGTCTGGGTAAGAAACAGATTTGGCTCGTCCCATCCTGCCACACCTCTAGAAACGAGATGCAGTTTGCACCTTTCCTCTTTGTTGCCCAACTTTTGACTTATTTTCCCCATTGACATAATTGACTTTTCAAAGGGAAACAGCTCTTCTGGAATATAAACTGGCTAGAGGATGGAAAATGAAAGCATAAAGTGGCCAGTCTCCATCGTGGAGAGAACTAAGCAGGGGGTTACACAAAATCTCATACAAGCACAAATGTCACCTGATGTAATTACTAGTGATAGAGAAAAAGAAGATGATCAGTAAGGTGTAAACATATTTTGGTTTATAAAGCCTAGCTGTGAAGAACTAGATTTAATCAAAGACGGGTGAGTAACATAATGACAAAAGTCACTGGTGATAATTCCCCAAGGATTCAGCTGTATTGGAACTACACAAACATCTTACTGGATCCTAAATTAATTAAAATAAACTGGGGCAAAACAGGGAAGAGCCACAAACTCATCCCCTTAATAAACAGCAATATCCGACACGTGAGGCTGCAAGTACAGGTGAGGAAAGAACGGTATGAGCGAGAATTATGAACACCACAGTAAGAGCACTCTGCTCTCCATGCTGCGCCTGCACGCAGAGCACAGTGAGGTCCTGAACCTGCACGACGAGACAGCAGGAACAAAACATTTTTGTAAGCAAACACCTTAAATCATCTGAGATGTTCAATGTTTTACAGTTCAGTAGGAAAGAGCTGGACAGAATTATGCAGCAATTGTTCCATATATTTACGGCAGATTTTATGTAGAGTTTGACTTCAGTGAAGGTCAGATCAATATTCCGTGGCTTACAGTTGGTTTGCTTAGCTCTTTTAAGGCAATACAAAGGAAATCTCTCCTTTCCTGCCCCTCCCTTGCCACTGTTGGAAAAGACATTGTCAAGGTACAGAAATAATTGTGGAAACCTAGACTTTCTGTGGACATTATGGTTGCATATTAACTACCAGTGACAATAGCAGTTCTGAGGGCAGCATGAGGAGGTGCCCTTCTCCCATACGCAAAAGCGAAACCATTCCAAGGATGGGGTACTTTTTACCTTGTGTATTGCAAGTTTTGAAATAGTCTTACAAAGATACAAATTTTGGGTGGGTATCAGAACCGGGCTGCTTCAAAAAGGTAGTGCTTCAGCACCCCCCATAAAACAGGGCATTCAAAATCAGTGTAAACCATCACAACACATTATTTGCCTATGAGTATGCATGCAATCATATCTCTAACCCATATCTTTCCTCAGATTTTTTTTCCTTTCTAGTAAGCTCTTATCTCATCTGAAATACATGCTCTTTTAGCTGCAAGGTCCCCAACTGGCATATGCTGCCTTTGAAACTCTCAAATGTGGCTCCTGACCACAGAAGCCATTTGCGGTCTGGCTTGTCAGGAAGAACAAAGTACAAGGATGCCCACTGCTTTATACTTGCAAATGTGTAGCTGGAACGACTACTTTTACCTAGGACAACGGGCACAACTTGTTTTCTGTGATGCACAGAATCATAGAATAGATTGGGTTGGAATGGACCTTTAATCCTAGTCCACCCTCCCTGCAATGAGCAGGGACATCCTCAACTACATTAGGTTGCTCAGAGCCCCATCCGATCTGACTTTAAATGTTTCCAGGTGAATGTTTCCATCCAACACCTCTCTGGGCAACCTGTTCCAGTGTTTCATCACCTTCATTGTAAAAACCTTCTTTCTTATATCTAATTTAAACCAACCCTCTTGCCTGCACTGCAAAGGCCCTGGAAGCTACGCAGGCTGCCTGCTTACACACCCCCATTCCCTTGTCAGACACCATTTGCTTTCCACCAGCTGCGCAGCCTTTGGAAAAGCAGGTGCATCCAAGTAGCACTTTTTTTTTAGAACAGTCTTTTTTATTAATTGCAAGGAAAAGAGAGTCAGTAACAACAGCACAGGCTTCTCCAGTGTCTGCCAGCAGCACCTGCCTCCTCCAGTAGCTCTGGAGAATCCCCAGGGCCTGTTTCACACTATGCTCATCAGCATGGTGATAAAGGAGACACAGGAGGAGGGATCAACTCTAACAGCTACAGCACTATTTCCATAACAGAGCAACACATGCCCCTTACTACCACGACTGAAACCCCACAGGTACAGCAGGGATTGAGGTTGGAGATGCTCCCACTTCTGATGTGAACAATTAACATGAGGGTCTCTGCTTCGGGAAAGGCAAATTATTTACACAAGACATTTCATTTGAGGGTAGGATGAGGCAGCAGGGATTCTACGTTTTATTTGTAAGCTTGCAACAAAGAGTATTCCTAATAAGATGACACAAAACCATACGGGGCAGACAGAATGACATAACTGCAAGTCCAAAGCACAGCAAGTGGCACCAGTGCTCATACCAGATTTGCTGAGACCCATCACAGTGATGGGTCCTCTCTCCACATCATGTCTGGTATCCTTTCCATCAGAAGGGACAGGACCTGCAGAAATACCCCGGCCTCAGGCAGAAAGCAAATTCTAGAAAAAGGTAACACACCTTGCTGAGAACAGTTTCCTGCATGGCCTGGTTCAAACATGGAAGCTCTCATATTGGAGAGCTTCTGCTTGAGCTGTGTTGTCGCCCAAGAAAAACAGCAATTCCCCCTGGCCACATGATATACAGTTGAGACAGGCAAGGAAGAAAGGGCAGGTACTGAGGAGAGCATGCTCTGGTTCCAACTGAGCCCTGGCCTCTAAGGGCAACGGAAGCACTGTAAAACCTCACTGCAACAGCAGGAAACTGGGAAAAACAAAACCTCTACTTCAAGACTGGGCAAGTAGTCTGGGCAGACTACTACTAAGCTGTACCTTGACTCTTCCTTACCTAAGTTTTTAATCTTTTTTTTTGGTTTTTTGCATAGAACTTAATAGTCAAGTAAAAACTAGTCTGTAAGACACATGCCAAGCACCCTCTCACAGATAACCCAGTAGAAAGGCTCCCACACCCTCTGAGGCACATCACATGTGCCAGTTCAAGGTAGGTTTCTTTTGCCTTTAATCATTTCTCCCATGAATAAGTAACGCCTAATGAAAGTGCTCTTACCCTGACAGTATTTGTATTCTGATACCCAACTGCTACTCATATGCCTCTCCTAAGACAGTCTCTTGTTAAGATTACAGCAGCAAGGGCAGGAGACGTGAACACAGACACTGCTTAACATAAGTGCTTAAAGCAGTTGTTTAGCTTTGTACCGATTTCTTATTTCAGACTTTATGCCCAAAGACTGCTGGCTTAGCCCCCTTCACGGAGACTTTAAACACAGTGTTCTCTATAATATGTGCACAGCTATACGTGACAAAATTAAAGCCTACTTCACTGCAGATTCACCCTCCGGCTCCACAGCCAGTACTATTGAACAAGGACTTCTGCAGACACCATACGGTGTCACTCATCATTTTGCCCTGTCTTTCTCTGTACTTAAGAGTGGATACACCAGTACCTCATTCACACTCGTGCTTACATCACCATCAACCTTGGTGTAATCCCACAGAAGGGAAATCTCAAATACAGTACTGGTCATGGTCCTATCGGGTACAGCCTGTATTTTATGGGAAAAGGAACGGTTTGGTGATGGAGAATGACTAAGACAACCAGCTTTCTTCAGTTACCATGGTTGGATGGCCACTCAAATTCTTCACTGCTGCCCAAGGACTGGTAGTAGAAGTTACCACCCCATCAAGCTTTTCGACCCTGCTGCCTTGTATTGGTAAGATGCCTGCAAATATCTACTATAGCCAGAAAGCCAGGCTAGCAAGAGCATTGGCAGACCTAGGGGATTAGACCGAACTTGCTTTGATACCTGTTCATAAACGCTCATATTCTTATGTGTTTGTGTAAGAAAATGCCAAATCACTTAGTCACAGATAACACGTCAGAGTACAGCTCATCTCTCACAAAGAGTGCCTTCCATAATCACCATTCCTAATTTTGCTGTTGCCTGACAATTTTCCTTTGCAACAGTTGCTAAGCAAAACATTTGCAGTTCAGCTTAGTATCACAACTGACACATGACGACTGTCCTAATGATTACACATAAGAAAATGCATGGCTGTTCAGTCTGGTTCAAACCACTGACAAGAAATAGGTAACTCAAATGGCAGGACATGCAGTTCACGTGCAGTCCTGATCACGGCCATCGTGTGTGCTGTCTGTTTTAGCTGTCTCAGAATCATCTGAGCGAGGCAAGGTACATGCAGATGACAGACAGCAGTCTAAGTTACCACGTGGAAGTCAAATTACCTTCGTACAAACAGTCAAGGAACATTTACTGTCACTTGTTTCAGAAGACCTAAAAACCTTATTCCAGAAACGTCCACACAAGGTCTGTCAATACCTAATGAAAATAGGTATCACCCTAGCACCCTAAGCCATCCACCACAAGTCTTCTAGTTAGAGAAATTTGTGAGTATTTCTGGAAGTTCAAGTAGCTGTCTCTTTCTCTTACAGTAGCATCTCCCTGCTGACAGGGAAAATATAAAAGACAATTCAAGATAAGACTCAGTGTGCTATATTTTTAATATCCGTGGCTAAGAAACCGTACCGTACGTTAGCAGCCATGCCAGCACTCAAGAGAATAGAAAGGAGGAATTCATCTCCTCCCGAAGTACAAAGGAGTAAAAAGTCACTGTGGTTGAGAAAGAAAAAGGAGGGCCCTTCTGACATTACTGGCAGACATACTGACAGGTTTATTTCAAGCTTGTGCTTAGATCAGAAAACCTCTTCTAATTCCCTTCAGCCCAAGAGTTTCCTAAGAAGGTGGACCCCAATAACAAATAAACCCCCAACAACAGGACTGTCAAGAGAAATTCTTCTTCCATTAGCATTGGCTTCATCACGGGGCGGGGGGGGGGGGG
>VZTA01016820.1:123389-141355 GCA_013398855.1 Mohoua ochrocephala
ACCTCTTCATCCTTCCCCTCCCATGTTTAATTCGTATAAACTTTATCCACAGATGATGATGCGACTTTTCAGATAAGACCGAAAGCAGGGGGATGGAAAAAGACCTTTAGAAGCATGGGGAAAAACAGACTTCTGCAATCTGTCTTCAGAAATGGCAGCACTGCAGGTTGCTGCCATGCGTTGAAGCTCTAAGGAGGACATA
Source organism: Mohoua ochrocephala (assembly GCA_013398855.1). Classification (NCBI taxonomy): domain Eukaryota; kingdom Metazoa; phylum Chordata; class Aves; order Passeriformes; family Acanthizidae; genus Mohoua; species Mohoua ochrocephala. The sequence continues at coordinate 123,592 of VZTA01016820.1, forward strand.
GCAGGTCTTTACAAATTAACTGCTATGGCACCGGAGAAGGGAAAAGCCACGTGTTGTGTATGTGTATGGGCAGAGATGTTTTTGTTAGGAGAGAGAAAGAAACAGAGAACTGCCTTGTGCAGAAGGAGTAGTAGGAAGGTAAATCACAACCTGCCTTGGGCCCCATGGAAGTCTACCACAGCAATGCCCATGCTGATAGCAAGAATAAGGTATGTGAAATTACATCTTTCCTCTTATCCAAAACCACACCTCAAAAACTAACGTGAATTTTATACTTAGTTCTCCACCGCCACAGCTTGTGCTCAGCACTGAAAAACATCCATCCAAACCCTTAAGCCAAGGGGCACAGTCTCATTTCGCTGTCACTGTTGAGCTGGTGCTCTAATCTCACACCAGGGTAAGGCAGGAATCTCCTTTGGTAGAGATCAAGTTATTATGGTGTAAGTCGATTCCTGGCAAAATTCCCCTGGCTTCAAGCTTAGACTAAGATGAATGCAGTTCAGTCCAATCCAGTCTTCATCATAAAACTGTTCATTTTCTGCTCTCCCCATAGCTCCCTTTGAAGGCTGCAGGGAGAACCATGTCTCTGCAAGAGAAATGATGGCAGACTGCATAGCTTCAGAGGAATACAAACATGACACACATTGTTTCAGGGTCTCTGGTTAAGTGCTAATCATCTGGATTTGGATGCCAGTCCCGATTATGAGAAATATGTAGTAAACAGGATCGTGCCATGTGATATGCAGGCTTAACCCTCTTCCTGCTGGCAGCTGCACATCAGCACAAAGCTGCAGTGGGAACAGCCAAACAGTCTCCAAAAACCTACTGGCCTTTTGTCCTCAGCTTGGTGCTTGCTGCTGTCTCCTCTGAAGAGCCACATCCACACAACAGAAGGTTGCAGAAGGATGCATGCAATTTTGACCATAATCAGCCCCCTGGAAGTCAGCCGTTTGGTGATCTCCCCTGCTCTGACCCAAGCACACGGCTGGACAATACTACGTGCAGCTTCCCAGGGAAAAGGGCATGGGTAATTAATATGTGCTGCAGTGAGGGGCTCAAGCTGATCTTGTCTGTGGGCCAGGAAGAAATAATCCCACTCCCAACACGCTGAATAAACAGCGGGTGGGCTTGAAGGGCAAGGGTACAGTTGTCCCAACGCTTTCCTCAGCAAGCAATCACGCGATTGTTACACACTACAGTAGGTGCTGGCCATCACCCAGGGACACCACGGCTGCCACACAAGCATCCGGCACAGGGCATCGCTCGCCGCGCTCCCGCTCCAACCGCTGCCACACGTCACGCAGCTACGACCACACAACCCTACACCAGCACCCACCGCAGGTTGGGAAGGGAAAGTGACCTGAAGCAGGCCAGAAGACAGTAAGTAAAGAACTGCAGTCCTTCTCTCCCGTGGGATTCTCTTCCCTTCCATGGGATCACACATCCCACTATCAAGGCACGCAGGACCTAACCTGCGCGAGACTCTTACATCCTCTTATGCAGTCAGATGGCCACAGAGCATTGTGCTTGTAAGAGGAATATTTTCTTCCTGCAGAAATCAGACAATCCAACTCAGAAAGGAGAGTTTTCACAGATTAAATTCAGATTGATACTTAACAAGCCTAACTTATTAGTGGCCCAGGACCTCCTCACATCCTACCTCCTACATCCTATGCAGTGTACTGGTACTGCCAGAGGAAGTTAGTCATTTCCACATTAGATAGCCTCCCATGCCGTGAGCCAGCCAGCTCAGTTCTGCACACAGGTAAGGTACTGTTAAGTGAATTACAATTTATTTCTTCCCTTCTCAGCTGCCAAACCTGCTAAGTCACTTGCATTGCTTAGCAGGCTACTCTAGCACTTTTTTTTTCCCCAATTTCCTGATGCTTAAGAACCCAACCCTGATAATTTAGAGCCTGCCTCCAGCTCTGTGTGCTTTCCCTGTATTTAGGGCTGCTTTAGGCTGAGGTCTACCCAGGAAAACTCAGCACAGAGCCCTGAAATATTCATGCTGCTGACTTTGAACTACATTTGAAGCAACAGTTAGCAGAGCAATAGATGTTCACATGAGCAGTGACAGAGTAGCAAAAGCAGATCAGATCAGAGCATTATGCACTGGATAGGGGATAAAGAGCCAGGCACCCATCAGTGGAGCCACTACAGCAAAGCATCCATCTCCCTGCTGACAGGGAATTCCCGCTGTGGCAGCAACCAGCCCTGCTATATTAACGCAAAAGGGAAGGACCAGCTCCCAGGCACGAGAGGCCAACCCAAAGCACAACCCTGTGTTCCCCAAGCTCTCTGCAGCAGCCTGGCCCCTCTTTAAAGATGGGAGATCTGGTACTGGTACCTGTTCATGGAAGAAGTCTGGTATTCTGCAAAGCAGCATGGCAAAGTCTTCAGATTTTGAGCTTTCAGACTTGGAGGGCCCAAGGCTGCGCTTGCTGAGCAGCTTTGTTGCCTCAAAGCTTCAGCAACTGGCTTCATGAGAGCTGCACTGAGCTCTGGCAATCTCTGCAGGGCCTGAGAGGAGGCAGTTAATGCTCCTGCAACAGCAGCAGCTTCTTTCCCAGCTCAGCAGCTGCTGTGCAGCAGTTCTTTGACCAGCCATCAAGCATTCGTTTCCAGAAGCAGGAGACTACATTGGACTTGAAACTGAGACAGATGCCAAATCCCAGTCCAGGGCCAGTGCTCGGGGAACCAGGCAATGTGATGTTCAGAACACAGATGTGCCACCATTTATTTCCACAGCAAAACCAGTCAAGATTGTTTTTTTCTTAGACTCTCTCCAGCTCTTTCCCATTCTCTTGCTGCTCCTTCACTGTGGAGAGCTATCTAGGTTCAACTCTTCTTCCTCTTATTGTTTTGGTAAATTAATTTTAACACCAATTAAGATTTTTCATCTGGCTCACGGTTCACGTCCACAAGTAGTAAATGCGGGAGCAATGCAGAGGCTGTGCCTTGCCAGGAAGGGAACAAACAGCTATTTCTCAGGCAGCTATTGCTAGTTCAGCCCACTTACTGTGTCAAGCAGTAAGCACAGTCTCAATGCTTCCAACATGACTTACTTGTGTGTCAGGCACATTTCCATTCCCCACTTCAAAACCCTTCCTCAATCTCAGAAATCTCGAATGGCTGGAGGCAGGCAGGTTTTAAAATGCATTCCGACCTATGGAGAGTTGGCGGACACTTTATTCTTTTCACATGCAAACTAGAACTATCACCTGGTCCAAGCTGCAAAAATTCAAGGAATTTGGGCAGGGCTTAAATAAAGTGGGAAAGCATCCCTTTGCCTTCCAACATAGCAAACGGTACTCAGAAGCCTGGAACAAAGCACCAACCTCCAGCTCCTTCGGCTGCCAGGAGCCAGGTCCCCTCTCCATTTGCTGCAGCTCCAAAGGGACTGGTTTCATGGCTGACATTGACCACTTTACTGACAAACTGCCACTAAAGTGGGCAGTCCCACTCTGAACTTACCCTTCGCTTCCCCCATCCTGCTACCTCCTTCTTCTCTTAACCTTAGCGATCTCTTAACCTTCTCTTAACTCAGTAGTGATCAACTCTGACCTGGCTGAAAACTCACTCTTCCATAGCACGTGCAGGTACTGATCAAAAGTGCATCCAAATGAGAAAAAGTGACAGACAAGCACAGTCAGACTGGACTAGAGACTGTGAAACTGCATCTGGAGTGAGTCTTGTCCCAAGTAAATGGATGAAGGGAGAACATTCAGCACTTGCATATGCCAAAGTTAAATAAATTAGGTGCGAAACAAGATTTTGGCGGGTATTTGGAATCATCAGGGACTGTAAATTTGAATATACTTTATGTCACCCTCTGGCAAACTCTCTGGAATTCACTTTACAGACAGCAATTACACAATACATTTATTCATCCCTTTTGTAAGGCTGCAGAAGTAGCAACGTTTACAAGCCAAAAAGCAGATAAGCACTATATAAACTACATTAAGAGCTCTGGAGTGCATTATCCCCAATATACATATGTGAAATATTTTGCCCACTAACATCTTCTTGGGAAAGCAAAGCAAGCAGCAAATGGGGGGTAAATTAAATTCCAGTTAGTTTGACAGAAACAAACATGTCTAGCTAATATTTGTATTCTACTCGCTACTACTAAGATCGGAAGGGTGGTGGTTGTTCTGGGCACTGCAGCTTCATGACAAATAAGCACCCTTACAAAACTGTTTTAAGGGTTCACATGAGAAGAGGTCATAGGAGAATGTGACCTACCAATCCATCACACAGGAAGGTCAGAGTGGAACAGAAACGCGAGTGAGCTTTGCAGATGCCTCGCTCTTTGCGACAGCGTGAGGACAATACTCATTCCCAGAGCACGCTTACCCAAAGGACACCTCTTACTGTGTATTTGGGTACTGTGTACACTGCTCCAGCACCGACGAAGAACTTTGCTCTTTGCCTAGAGAGCTGCTTCTTTGGATGGGCTGCGCACCCTGAATACACACCTTCAATTCCCACAGCCTGACTGTGCCCAGTACAAACACCCCTCTACCTCAAGCCTCCCTGCTGCTGCCCCACTCAGCAGCAGAGCAATGCTTGCTCAGGGGGTGCTGGAGCCCACTCCCAGTGGGGGGGTTTCCAAATATCCTCTGAAGGACAGTGACATCACCAAAACAGTCTCTACATGACAGAGATGAAGGTAATTATTAAAATCTTATTAACAAAAAGTTTCAAAAGCTCTTTCCAGCAGCACATTGCTTTGTCAATGTATCAGACCATGAAAGCCAGCAACTCACCTAAGCGGAACAGCAATCTTCAATCCAAAGCATATGAGATCACTGAACACAATGGCAGAATAAGATGGGAACACATTTCCCTTCCCAGCGCCTGTTAATGAAGGTGAGGCAAGAAAAGAAAGGAAGAAGAGGAGGAGGTAGAATTTGGGACAGGGATTTATAGGTAGAAAAATACATCAAGGAGTACTATAAGATTGCTTTAAACTCAAAGCAAAATTTAACAAAAAATAGTATGCTGTGATTTTATTCTCTGGTTAAACCCACATCAAAAACACACTACCAAGTATTGCTGTACTACGCTCGCAGAGTTGAAAGAGTGTGGAGAAAGGGTTATCTATAATTGCAAGTTTGTAGCAACATACTGAAAGCAAACATCTGAAGCTAAACATTACAGAAATACAGAAGAACCACTTTGAAGTGGTCCATCACTAGACTTGGTCCTGAAGAGATACTTGGGAGCACTCACTCAATCAAGGTGTGCTGACAGTGGCTACACGAGCACCTAAAACCAATACCAAGTCAAACACGTGGTGGTAGTGCAGAAGAACACGGAACTGCAAATCATTTCTTTGATTCAAGTGCATGACATGCAAGTATCACAAACAGGATGTACTGAAATCAGCACAAGCGGTCTTAAGGTAACGTGTGTAAAAGCAACAAAAACCAAGATCCATTTAAAATCAGCTACCATCTTTGCAGCGCTTGCTGCCTTGCATCATCTGGGAACCACGCTCACAGATCAGAGTTCTGTGGTGCAGGGAGGTGCACAAACACAGCAGAAACACGGTCCCTTTCCCCAGTTCCTTGCAGAATACAAGCCCAGCAAGAGAGTGCAGGAAGATGCAGGCAGTTGCACAGGCAGAGGGCAGGGCAACAGGCAGCCTCTGCTCAGGCCAGCAGGCAGAGATCCAGCACATCACAGCGTCCACCACATAGATCTCTGGCCACTGATGCTCCAGGACTTCCTCCCCACCTTACTGACCACTCTGACCTATATGGCAGCAAGCACATTTTCAGCCTTTCACACAGCTCTAGGACAAGTTAAGTATACAGACAGCAGTGGTGGAGGCTGACAACATGCACAGGGTCCAAAGGGGTGAGAACATCTCTTCCCTCCTTGGCTAAATCCAGAGTGCATTGAAGAAATTCATTCTCATCAGAGGTTGTTTTTCTCCATTTCACGTGCCAGGGGCCATGGTGCAGACCTGCCTCTAATGCCCAGCACCACACAGGAATAAAGCCTGGAGACACTGCACATTAATTGCTCAAGAGCAAAATGAAAACCCTGCAAGGGGAGTGGGTTTTGGGTGGATGGGTTTTGTGTTATTTTGGGGGGTTTATCTGAGAGTGGTGGTAGCAGTCATGTTTGGTTGGTTTGGGTTTTGTTGCTGCTGTTTTGTGGTTTTTTTAAAAACCTCCTCCTTAGGCAAAAGACTTCTCATTTTTCTGACACCGTCACAGGCCAAATATTGCCAACAAATACCCTCCTCAGCTGCCGAGTACAGCATGCCTGCCAAGTCGTGGCTGGCAGCTGGACGACGAGGTATTTTACCACTGCACAGCCTCTGCTTGCTGTACTTGCATGTACTCACCCACCCTCACTCCTCCTCTCCAGCAGGGCCCTCCATTACAAAAGCTGCCCACACTTGATCCTCACCATGGCCCTCCTCCTCCCCAGGAAGGAAGAGCTCAAGTTACAACAGGCTTCATCTCGGGAGGTAAACATGAGGAAACAGAACAAAGGCCAGAGACAAGCACGCTGGCACTGCCCTCCTGTCAGGGTGTAAAGGGGAGAGCAGGTGAAGCCCTGGAAGGCTGTCTCATTGCTCCCAAGAGGAAAAGTGGCTGAAGAGTGCAGTGAGGGATGTGTCTGCCTGGAAACCCCAAGTCCTGCAGGAATGAATGTGCAGGGCCAGAAGCTAAAGTCCCTTGGCCTTGCCTACGAAGTCAGTGATTTGGCAGGTGGAGGGAGAGCACAGGCACCGCACATTGGGACAAGAGGGTACCCCGACAGCAAGAAGACGCTGAGCCTGCTGCGACAGTGATTTTCTACCCTGTATAAACCAAACGTTAAGTACTAATACATCACACCTTCAGTGCCACCAGCTGCCCTGAAAGTTCCACCCAACGCCACCATCTTCTGCCACAGCTTGCAAAAAGAAGGCTCCTTTTTGACAGCAGATCACCACCCTAAGCTATGCACAGCAGCTCACATCCATGGGGCTCTGAGGCATCACCCTGCTGTGGAAAGGCCACATGGCGCCAGCTGGGGCCTGGCCCAAGAGGCAGTGTGGCAGCTGTGCCAGGCTTGCCCTGTGTCCCCTGCACCCACCCCTGAGCCATCAGCAGTAACTACCTCTCACAAGACTGCAGGCAGAAGTTGCTCCAAGCTCTGCAATCAGAGGATATTCCACTTCAAGTGCTTTACTTACTGTAAGCAGCTCACTAATTACAGTAGTAATGATTGGATTATGGCCAGTTAACAGCTTTAAAGAAACAAGCCATTATAGGAGGGGGAGGGAAATACTCCTTTGGGTTTCGGATAGAAACATATTTCAACAGTCCACCCTGTAGGAGGCTGTTAGTAGCTGGCTGGGTCAGACTATTTGCAACATGCTGCAACAGCAAGGAGCTGTGTAATGTGTCACTAAACGATATGTTGGCACATGAAAATTATCAGTGTTGGAGGAGGTGTGTTTGCAGGAACAGAAGGTCTTCTGTTAATGCGTTGATCCCGTCAGCTCCAAAACCTCTCCATGACTGGGCCCAAAAGACGTGGTGCAGGCAGGTGTGTGCATGCTAAGTTACTGACATGGTATCGTGCCTGAGATCCTTTGTTTCAGCACGCAAGTCGTGAATATAGGCCTTTTGGGAAATCTTAACAGAGACCTGCTAGCTTGAACCAAACAGCTGAATGCAACCACCCACACTACCAAAAGCCAAAGGCACTCACCAAAAAGAGCAGAAATTTCCTTTCACTAGCAATTGTTGCCAGCATTGGGAGGACCAGAAATCCATACAAGTAACGGGCAGGGAGGCTCCCTCCACACCTGACGCATACACCTCCTCACTCTTTCACAGAGTCTGACTACAGAGCAGTCTGCAGAAAAGTAACCGGACCGATGGATCCCTGCAAGAACTCCTATCCCAATGGAGAGACTGCAACAAGGAGGACTGCCAGCTCTGGAAGATGAAGGTTTTTGTGGCCATGCCTTTTCTGAGAAAGGCAAGAAAACTCCCAGATTAGAGGAACACAAGATTACCAGACACACAGCCTCTCCACCCTGAAGGGCACCTTCCACAAAAGAGGAAAGCAATATCCTACTTTACAGAAGAAATCCCCAGTGTGTTGAAATCACAATGAAGGCAACAATACCCATTCACAGGTGACTATCCCGATGGTAGCGCCAGCAGTATGCCATGGCCCTGTGGGTTAGGTAGCTCTGCTTAACCAAGAAAAGCCAATCCCTTGCACCACCACCAGCCACTTTTACATGTCTCCTCACCCTAGGAAAAGCAGGTCTCTACACCTCTTGCTAGCCCTCACCCACAAGAGCCAGCCCTCAGTGGTGACGCACCACCACTGCACCCCCTGCACAAGCTCTTCAGTTATTCCCCTTGCCCCCCTCGGCAGTATCTTGCTCTGCTTGGTCTCCTTGTTCTCTTCCCTTCAGAGGTTTTCAACTGAGGGCTGGCAGAAACTGAGCTTGGTATCGCTGGCTGGAGGGCGAGGATTTCTGGCAAGAGAAAACCAGTGGATCTGGGCATCTTGCCCAGAGTGAGTTCACACTTGGCTCACCACAGCTGGAAATAGTCTCATCTCTGGCCAGAGTTCCCCAACGGCCCAACAAAACCCTTGGGAAACAGCAAGTTTCCACACGTTGACCATTTTAAAACAGACTGAAACACTGGTGTTCATGACTGTACTGCCCCGCTGCCCCCAGCCAGCCTCCACTGCGCAGCGCAGCCACCTGCGAGGGCCGCTGCCAAAGGGTGCCTGATGAGCAAGCACTGACGAAGCACAGGGCCTCTCGCTTTGTGCGCAGAACCAGGTGGGGCCAAGGCCAGTGCTTCCTCTGGAGATGCTCCTCTTGCACAGCAACACCGCAAGCAGGGCTAGAGGGAAGGCAGAGGCTTGAACAAACACACCCCCACACTCCTCTTACCACCACATGCTTGCATCTGGGCTACTGCTCTCCCCTACTTCATAAGTGGGAGATGTCCACATCTCCCAAACCAGGTAAGACATGTAGGAAACTCGCCCAGAAGTACATATAATATGCTTAAAAATTTGGAACCGATTTTGGCTGCAGTCAAAGTTTTCCTTAGGAAATTAAGTATTATCCGTTGCGATAAAGCCTGGCATAGATATGGTCTAAACAGCTTTAAACGGCCTCCTTTTTTTGGCATTGTTTAGCAGTTAAGAAATTAGCTTGCCTTTTTTTTTCCCATGGCGTCAAATTTTACCGTTTTCTTGGGGATAATACATTTAAGTAGCAGAACTAACTCACCGTCTACTGAAGGGTAGATTTAAATAAAGTGAAGGGGATTACAGGTGAGTAAGTACTTGGGTAGCAAAAGAAACTTGGCTGCTGTAGAGCCACGGAATCTGGCCAGGAAACAGGGCTCTAGGACATACACATCTTTTTCCATGATGAAGAAAAGAGCACTCAGCTGGGATGCAGAGACCATACATGGTTCTCTCACTCTCTCTCATCTCTCAGAGGCCTTTATGGGCTAGCTCCTGCAGTGAAGATGTAAGAGCACAACTTCCATTTACAGCAGCAGTGAAGTTCAAATGCTTAGCATCATATGCTGCAGTGAGGAGTAGAAAGCGCCCTGGCTGCCTGATCCAGAGGACACGGAAAGCAGAAGTCCTTCCTCCACTGCCAATTGGCCTTGGTTCAGCACCTCTGTAGGACACGAGAGTCATCCTCAGCGTTATAAAAGGAAACATCAGTATTCTGTGTGAAATTTCTCCAGCCATCCAGCACCGTGCTCATGGAAGGAGCAGAGCAAACCAGTTGCCCATCCACGCTACGCTATGTGACACATACAAGATTTCACACGAGTGCCTCTGAAAAATGAGGGCCATGCACAGGACACATGAGCAGAGCTCACCTGTGCTATCCTGAAGGGCAAGTCCTACACTGCAGCAGTGCACAATCACTGCCAAGTCAAGTAGACTGCCAAAGAAGCAATCAGCTGATCCATCAAGTCATCCCTGCCTTCACACTGACCACGTAAGCTATCCAGGAAGATTTGGAAAAAGTTGCTGCTTACAAAGTCTGTCCTGCAGCCTCACACGCCTATCAACTATCCACCCTCGTGCTTCCAGTAAGCCCTGGATTGCTGGTATTCAGAGACCTACTTGAAATCACTTCAGTCTGACTGACAGACAGGTGATACGGAGACACACATTAGTGGTGTTCACTGTAGTGAGGGTAGCCAAGATGTGGTCTTTTCACTCGCCAACATTTCCCATCTTGGCTCTAATACAATAGAAAAATGACAGGTTTGCTGTCATTTCTCACACCACAGGGTTGAGCACATTTCCAGTCTACATAGATAGAATGACAAATCAAAGACTCAGCTGGATGAAAGACCAAAATCCCCTGCTCATGCACGCATACCCCAGCCCCGCCAATGGGAGCTGTTTCAGAACACTGAGGGTTGAGAATGTCTCTGAAGAGTCTCATTCACGTTGTAGTGCTTCAAAGCAGCCATGGATTTGGAAGCAGAGTAAGAGAGGATAACCACGGGTAAAAGCATGAGGACAGCAAGCTGCAGTACGTATGAGAGTTGGCTTTCAAAGGCCCGATCCAGCCTTTACCAGTAAGATACACTCATTGCCAGCTGAATGGCCAAGACACAATGACAGGAAATCAGCATGAGGAAAACGGTTCTGCTTTACTGCCTAATAGGGAACCAAGAGGTTAAAATGGCACCAGGCCACACCACAAACATACCAAGTTCTGCTCTCATACAGCAGGGGAATGAGAGCAGGGAAGGCAATGGCAGGACGGGAACAGGAAGTAAGGTTTTTTTTAATTAATCATATTAATGCTAGTGCTTTTGTTCACCTAAGCATTTTCTGGATTGGCCCAGGAAGTCCCCAGTTCTGTCTCGGGGATCTGAGAGCTTATTAGGAACCTGTATGTCACTCGCATGCACCGGGGTCAAAAAGAAGAGGTGGGTGGTTCTACAGGCTTCAATAGAAGGCTTTTCTGGCATGACTAACACCAGACAGACAGCACTGCTGCTGGCAAGTCTATCTCGCCACTCTTCACCAACTCATCCCCACAGATTCAATCTCTGAGTAACGTGCTTCAGCCCCAAAATGCCAGAGTTAGAGCAAATCTTATGCCTCTGTGAAGAAAAGGTGACTGCCTTTCTTGCGGAGGTTATGTTTTTTCCACCCTGGCAGTTGTGAAGCATATTACACCTGCTTTTTCCCCCTTCAGGTACAGTTCGCACATTGCTTTGATGGGACGAAAGGGTTTTATATTGCTATAGAAGATTCGTAGAAGTCATGCTAAGCACATTTCTTATGATAACCATCATGCTTCCAACAGTCACACATGGCAAGAAATCAGTTTTATATTCTCGAACAGAAGAAGAGCAAACTGTTGCACCACCTTCCATCCTCCTCAAACACAATTTCTTAGACTGTACAAAATACCTCAAAATCACAGCAATGCATCCAGCAAGTCCCTGGGGCAGACACAACACATTAAAGTGAGATCAGTCCATTGTATGTCGTATTTTTGCAGCTTCCCAATGTTTCCCCAGACAGTTCTCCAGCCTCTTTTCCACATTGACTGCTTTCTGCACCTCATTGTCAGAAAGAGCACAGCCATTCTCCGATAGCGTAAGCGTACCCCAGAGAACAGCCTAAGTGTCAGGCACAACAGTGATAATCCACAGCCAGATGGAGAATACTCTCAGTCCTTCACCAGCACAGCCGTGCAAGCTTTCACCATCTCTGTCACTGCTGCTTGTGCCAACCTCAGTGGCACAATGCTTTTAGTGGATTCCAGTGAGTCGCCACAGAAAAGCACACAGGCTCACAACCTGGCTGGGGAGGCCAGCTGAACCCTGCTCCTCCTCCACCTGACAATGCATGAGAGCTGCACCTCTCACACGGCACACATGAGAAGGGCAAAGTGCCTACGGCAGGAGGAGCTGGGACCTCAGGGCTAGGAAGAACTGGCACCATTCACTGGGTCACCACTGTAACACACACAGCTTCTAAAAATGTGATTCCAATGTTCATGAACACTTTTACTGAACAGGTTTACTGTCCCACAGTCTCAGTTACCACCCAGTTACACTTGAATTATACACAGTCAACACCATCTCGTACAAAAGCACATGCTTCCAAGGGGCCAAGTTCTCACCCAACACACAATAAAACTGGTTTCCAAACAGCTTCTACTTCAGGATGCCCTAAGGAGCAGGCCACGTGCCCCAAGCTATGAGCCCTGCAAGCGGCCAGGACAGGAAACAATGTTATCCTCTCTAGCCTTTGCACTTAATGCACTGAAAAAATGTCATTACTAAATCACATGCACAAGAATTTAAACTGGTTGCCTGAAGCAGTCAGTAAGAAATTCCCCAGACATACATACTTTACATCACTGAGCTGGTAGCTGGATGCCTTTGAGGTGTTTCACCCTTCTCTAGAGGATTGGAAGGAAAAGTTCAGTACAGACTGGTGAGTACCATGTTCTCACAAGCTGATCCTTGGGATCTGTTATAGACTCCCCCTGAAAGAATCCTGCAGTCTCCTTTTTAACCCATGCCTGCTTTTTCCTTAAGACTCCCCCCTTACACAGGATTCTGAACAGGAGGGTAAGTCACAGCAAAACGCACATGGCCTCATTCATCATCCGCCATGAGGTTATAATGAATAATAATGTTCTTGTTAAAAAAACCAAACACGCACATCCTGACGAAACCTGATCACAGAAAGTATGAGGCAGCTCCCACACTCAAGGACAAATAACTGATCTACAAAGCCAGATATTTCCAGAGCTCCCTACAGCAACTTTTGAGTTTAACGTTTTGAAAAGCAAGTATCTGGCACCAAGCTACCTATGTTAAACAACAAAAGCTTGATCTGAAAGATAGGAGATATCTGGTGACCTATATTGCCTGCCTGTTTGACTGCAAAAGAGCAGCTGAGCAAACAGCCTTACAAATTTCACCGTTCTGCTTCTGTATCGGTACCGGTCAGTGTGAAACAAGGCACGCAGGATACTCAAGTGCATCAGGGCCACCTTCCCTGCAGCACACCCACACTGCAGAGACCAAGCAAGGACCATCCCCTGCTGTGGCCCACACAGAATACTGTGCAGTGTCACAGCAGGAGCAAAGCAACCCAGTGCAGTGCATTCATCAACAATGCACATTTATTTACCTCGTGGCTGCATCTAAGATGGCACTGTAAGAAATTTTAGCAAACTTCAGTTTAGGAGTGGTATCACACCTTTTTGTGGATCCACAGCAGCTAGCACAACGGTAGCTTTCTGGAAGTCTAGATACCTTTCTCAAAATAGACCCCATCTGGACAAGAGGACACTCAATTCAAGTGCAAAGGAAGCTCTGATTGTGGCTTTTACATTTTGTCAGAGATAAGAGTCACACTCATACCACCTGACTGGAGCATGCTTACCAGCAGGCTCGGAGGTGGGGTGTTTCCATGACGGCCCTGTTTGATGGGTACTTTCTATCATTAACAACCCCACCTCAGAGAGGTGATTAGTACAGCAAAATTCAAATCAGAAGGGCAGTAAGGCCTGCTGGATGCAGACAGAGTAGGGCCATGAGACCTATGGCTTCTTAGGTGATGGGATCACCCTTGTATTTATGTGTATCTTTACATGCAGGGTGTGGCACAGAGTAGCGAGAGGGGTTTCAGGAGACTTGGGTTTCTAACAGGAAATTTCTGTAAGTTCATGAACAACTGTACTTAGTAAGCACTTCTCTGGTGCAGAAAAGGTGCTCCCAAAGTCTGTGCTATCACTGCTTCTGCAGCACCATAAATCTGACCAGTGTAGTCCTCTAAGCCAGAGATATCATTTACTGCCACATTGTCACAGAGATGCCAACGTGGCAAGGCAGAGCAGCAGTGGATAAAGCACAAGGCACATTAATTCCATCAATTTGATTTTTGATTTTTTAAAAGTAAAGACAAGCATTACTATCATTCCTTAGAGCATTAAAGTTGCATATGGCTGTCTTCTACACACTGCAAATGAACACTGCTTCCTACTCCTATTGTCAAGAAAGCAGCTGTCAGGTCAAAAAGCAATTTGGCATTTAAAGTTTCCCTGCCAGCTCTACAGTTGAGACAAGTTGCTTCAGGCCAGATTTTAAAATAAACCTGAATGAGGTGTACCTTGAGCAATGAGCTCATTAAATGAGAATGGCCCACATGAGAGGCTGCTGTATGCAGGACCTGAAGGCTGACCACTTCCAGCACCCCTAAACCAAGCCAGCTTCACCCCAGCGTTATTCCTGACACTCAGGATACAGTGGCCAGAGACTGTCCTTCTCACCATTACCCCTCCCCTCATCTGTGGAGATGAGCCAGGCATGCTGAGCACCAAGTGGCTCACCTAGTCCCTCACACCAAATCCAGCTCCTTCACCAGCCTGTCAGGAAAAGTTTGAATGCTGCAGCTGGTAACATGTCATCAGGAGATAGAAATGTCCTTGTGGGCACAAGTGACAATCTCTTGGCCACTTAACACCCACATAAGTATTTTTCACATGGCAAGCTTGTCTATATCAACAGCTCGGTAAGTCCATGGCAATGGCTTTCAGCAAGTTTTACTTTGTAAATCTGGGAAACAGCAGGATCAATCTTGTTATGCCTTGGCTGGTGCTACTTTGAGACTCGACTCCAGACAGGAAAGAAGAGAAGGCAGAGGAAAGAAAAGGCTGTTAGAAGAAACTACTGAGATGAGTTCAACAGTTCAAACCACTGAGATGTAGTTCAAAGGAGGAAGTATTTTAATCCCCAGAAGAGACCCCCTGCTCCCAGAAGAGATTGTGCAAAGGCTTATATCAGGTGAAAAGTAGCTGAATTTGTTCTGCACAATTTTTTTTTTTGCTGCTTAAGAATAGCAATGCTGTGACGAGCTCCTTAAAACCTCTTAGAGAGTCACTTCTGATAGACGTGAAAAATTGGCTTCACAGGGAAAGCTGCTTTCCTCCCAGGAACTGTCACTTTATCCCTACATTGTAAAACAGTACTTCCCAGGAAGGGGCAGGTAGGAAGAGGTGTGAAACCAGTGCTTCTCCTCTGTATCATATTCAAGAGGCCAACTTTCGACCTCCAAATATGAAATTCATTCTGCAGTTTGCCTATTCACCCATTTCAAAGCACCATCCCAGACAGCAAAGGTTGTAATATCTGTCTCAGCACAGGTAGGAAACCTGCAAACCAGTTCCCAAAAGCTCAGCAGACTTGTCCTTATAATGCTCCTGTAGAGGCCGTTACTAAAATTCAGTAGATCTTCCCACTTCTGATGCCTGCCATGAGCCCATGCAGCCAGCTGAAGGGGAGCTGGACTTGATTCATATTTGAGTAACACTACTAGACCGCTCGCTTCCCAAGCCTCAGTCAGTCCCAGCTGCACAAAGCCTGGCATGACAGCAATGTGGCACAGCTATCCGCAGCCTACAGAGCCTTACTGAGCCAGGATACGAGGGGCTGGGTTGGAAACAGCCGGCAAGACACGGACACTTCTTGCACAGACATTTGCTCGCTGCATTACTGGCCGTGCCACCACTTTAGACATGCTGTCCTTGCTCCCAGAGAGGGCCCAAGAAGCAAAGTTTCAAGTCTGCCTCACCAGCTGGCCTCAGTGTTATAAACAATAATAACAACAATTCAGTAATACTTAAATCAGATAGAGGTGAAGAAAAACCTAAACCATGTGAGTCAACAAGAGAAGACTGAACCTGAAAAGAATCTACAGGAATATTTGGTAGGCACGAATCTCTCCTCTTCATCTCATTAAGCTATTAACTAACATGTACTGTACTGAACATTTAACTTTAATTACTGCAATGATTTAATTTCACAGGCAAGAAGGACTGACAGTTTTACTACACTGCACTTTGCAGGTTTTTGCTTGGCAGATACTGTTACCTCCCTACCTCTGAAGGAAGCAAGCCCCAAGACCCCAAGAGGGTTTTTGGTCACATTCAGACCCCCAGAAGAAGAAGACTGTCCCTCAGTATCTGCATAGCCTGCCCAGGCTGGGGTCCAACCACCAATCCCTCTGAGGGGACATTAGCCTGATGGGCTGCAACTGGGAAGAGCCATCACTCCCAGACCCGATCTTCCTAACTACAGACACCAGAGGGGTGGGTCACCATGGAACTTTGAGCTTGCACCCACTGCAGAAGGGAACTGTTCCAGCTGTCCATCAGCAGGAAGTGAAACAACGAAGAGATCCCACCACCAGCGACAGACATTTAACTATACAGAGTCCTCCAGTCCAGCAAGCTGGAGAGTGACTCCCAGCACATCAAATTCAACGGGTAGCTGTCGACCGGCACAAGAAGTTGGCTTTGATCATTTTGAAACAGAGGTATTCATTACTCAAAACTCCCTCTTGGCTTCTTCCCTCTGCACAAGTAACCCGAGTTAACAGAGCAGCTCTCTGTCACCCTCTTGTGATAGGACCAAGAGGACTTAAAATCTCCTGGAAGGAGGCAATACTAAAAGAGCGTGATATTTACAGCATGTACTACAATCTTGGGTTTGAGACTTCTTTTGAGACCAAAGGTTCCACTCCTGCTTCTGACAACCAAATCAGTGTCCCCCTACTTACAAAATATTTTATCTCACCCTGCACCATAAAAGGCAAAAAACCCCACAGCATGACAACCATTCCCCTTCACAGCCTGTCAGCAAGGCTGGGAATCGTGCTCTGGGCCCCAATAGCTGTTTCGAGATGTATTGGCCAGATAGAGGCATAGGACTGGAAAAAGAGATTGAAGCCAGGCAGATCTTTTGAAAAGGAAGAAACTTCCCTCCTCTAAGGAATAGAGCCTGACTTCCGATAAGCCATCCAGCACTCACAGCCCAGACCAAGACTGCATTCCTCGCTTTTCCTTTGCTGGAATATAACCTCACACACTATCAACTCTTTCTCCAGTAAATGCCCTTGTTTGTACACTTTAGTTCTCATGCTGTCTACTCTCAGCACTCGAGTCCCTGAGCAAGGAAACCACTGACAGCAGCTCTATAGCTATCACCTTCAATTAACTCATCAAACTCCAGGGGAAAAACTTCTCAGTGGCACCATTTCAGACAGCTCTGAACAGGAAAACCTGAAAACCTTTGATCTGCAAGCGGAGGAGGGGAAGAGAAGAAGGGTTAAAGAAGAATAATCATCTTCTCACTGTTAGGCTCTCCTTCCCAATTGTTCCCAGCTTCCTCTAGAAAGCCCTGCACCTCAGGCTACATGATATATGTTAATATATCATTTTTGCATAAAAAAGCAGTATCATCCCCCCTCTCACGGAGAGTTTGGGGTTCTTCTGCCTGCTCACAGTACGGGGAGAGCAAGGCACGATCCAAAACACGAGCCCAGAGAGAACGAGGGACTGGCTGGGAAGCCAGCGGGAGCCTGCTGCACCCCGAAGTGCCCCTGCCATGCCAGCATGAGTGTTGTTCCAAATTTTCTGCTTTACTGTTGTCTGATGGAGTGACTAAAACGGAAATGTTTCGGGGATTAGGATGCCTGAGTGATCTAATACAGGATGCTTTTGGTTTAAAGGAGGAGGGGAAAAAAAAAAAATAACTAGCGAGCAACGAGGCTGGAGCTCCTCCTGAGCTCCCCTCCCCACCGCCATCCTTTCGGTTTAAAAAGGGCCGAATGTTACCATTTTTGGACATGAGCTCCGCGCAAGCCCTGCCCTAAACCACACCATTCAAACCAGAAGCCAGTTACTGTCCCGCCGCCGGCC
>VZTA01016820.1:142171-211786 GCA_013398855.1 Mohoua ochrocephala
CCGCCCGACACCGCCCCGGCGCGGGGCGGAGGCCGCGGGCGGGTGCGCTGGGCTCGTGCCGTGCGGTGAGGGGAAGCTCCGCGCCGCTTTCGGAGCATTTGTCTTTCTAGGGCTCCGTGGCTGGATGGGGCGCGGAAGCCCGGGAGCCTGTACTGGGCGCCTCCTCACGGCCGGATCCGGGCGGCATTTCGTTAGAGAATCCCAGAATACTCTTGAGTTGGAAGAGACCCACAAGGATCATCGAGTCCAACTCCTGGCCCTGCACAGGACACCCCGAGAGTCACACCCTGTGCCTGAGAGCACTGACCCGACGCTTCTCGAACTCTGTCAGATTTAGTGCTGTGACCACTTCCCTGAGGAGCCTGGTCCGGTGCCCGACCACCCTCTGGGTGAAGAACCTTTTCCTAATATCCAACCTAAACTCTCCCTGATACAACTTCAGGTGCATCAAATCCTGTCACTGTGAGGATGTTTTCGTGTGGCACAGCTGGTGGCCCATCCTGCCAGCCCCGAAGTGAGGGTGCTCAGTCACAGCCCCACGCTCCTGCTGCCCCACTCAAAACACAGCTTCCTTGTGGGGTCATACAGGTGTGCCCGCACCTAGGATGCAAAAGACAGAGCTGTGTTATCCTGTTCCTTAACCGCTGGTCAAGGCTGGGATTGCCAGCACTGGCAGCCAGAGTCCTCACACCCGGAGCCAGCAGGTGCAGCCTTGGGGCATCCGGTGCCGCGCCAGGGCCTCGCAGACACACCTGCTGCTGTCTGCCCACAAATACCCTGTTTGACAGGAAAACGCTAAACTAAAGCGCGTTTGGCTCATCTAGCAGCTTCCTAGAAGGGAAACACAACGTGTTACGGAGTGTACCAACACGCAAATGGCTTGACATGGGCTTCTGTCAGTTAAACAAGTGGAGGGAGAAAAAAGGACAGCGGCACTGTTTGTTCCCGGTAGTCTCACTGAGAAGCACTATGGCATCTCTCACAAAAGTGAGAGGAAGCCCAAGGAAACACTGTTCTACAACGCCGTGCAGGGCGGAGTGAGCTTGTGTCCCACTTTGTCCGACACAGAGGAAGCAGAGAGTTTGGGGCCCAGGAATGTGGGAGAGAGGGTAGCTGGGAGTGGACTGGAAAGATGCTGCAAAGCATCGGGTTGAATTGAGCTGAAATGTTCCACATCAAGCTGGATTTAGCCCTGAATTACACCAATGAGCTCCACTTGCAAAAAAGGGGATTTTTTTTTTCCTGCTTCTTAACAAACATTGGAGGTGAAATTGGATATATTCTTTCACTTCTTGGCATGAATAACCGTGTATAAATAACTGTCCATATAATGGGCAGATGTATGGTATATTGGTACTTGGTACTGTGCTCTGTCTTCATGTGTCATATGATGCTCCTTATGTACACTTGCTGACATCAAAAACACAAATATAATTATCAGAATTATAATGGTTCTGCACCATTCAGAGACTTGTATTCACTCTACCATGCATCACTCAAGATGAAGAAAGATTATTTAAATATGTAAGTACAGTAACATTCATAATTTTGAAGAGGAAGGGACAATTTTTATTTCTTACAACCATTTGATGAACGCCCAGTAACAGAAATTGTGAACCAACAGCTACAACCCGATCACATGATAGAGACAACAAAGATGTCTAAAAGTTTTGTACGTACTAGTTTTTATTACTTATGAAGACACTTTCCACCTGAGGAATCCAGAAGAATATGGGAACTGGTAGAGATCTGGGGGGAAAAAAGGAGGAGGGAAGCAAGCACATTCTTTGAGAGAAGTTTTAGGCTTTGTATTTTAAGGCAGGGGGTCCTACTTGCTTCGCCGCCCTTATATTTTAAGAGCCCATTATTGAAAGCCACTTTTCAGACCTTCACAAATGTGGTGAGAGTTCCCAGCTGCCTTTTAGTTAGTGGGGATTTTCAGCATTTCCCAGGAAATTCTCAGCACCATGGAGATCCAAGCCCTGAGACAGGCAGTGGGTTTCTGTGAGGCTGAATCTTCTAGATGCTGCCTCTTTGGTTACTTGGAGTTGAGTCACAAATCAACTACCCCCATACTCATAAAGTTATTATTCTTACCTGTGTAAGATATGCCCAGTAATCTCTTAGAGGGTCTGGTGATACTATAAATAGAAAAATGTTTTTAGTTGCCAATATCCTGTTCATGTACCTATTTCTTCTTGCACAGGGCAAAAGATGGATTAGACAGTTAAATATACAACGTAAGTACAATAAACTGTTATAAAATCAAGAACTACTGTGAGGTTTCTAGTGTATTAGGGCCTCTCTCCTAATTGTCCCTGACATTTGTATTTCTAACTTCATCATCCTTGCTTCTCAAAAATCTTTCTTGGATTTCTGGGAAATACCTTAATTTTTCACTCCTAAGCCCATTCCAACTATTAGCTTTTTACAAACTCCTTAACAAAAGGAAGTGAGTCTTCTTGGCCAGAGTTTTGTGAACTTACAAGCAATAGTGAGGGGGGGAAAAAAGACTGTTTCCAAACTTGGGATAGTTCCCGGATTCACTTGACCTTTGCCCTTGCAAAGAGTTGTGCCGGCACCACGAAGGGGAAGAGATGAGCTTGCAATGGGAGAGGGAAGCACAGCAGCAACAGGAGCTACAGGGACCGGTGCTGCTGATGGGAGAGGTGCCTGTAACCCCAGCAGTACTCCGGTTTTCCTTACTTCCTTTCATTACTCCGAGAGTTCGCTGATTTCCATGGGCGTTATTCCAGCCCTGCTGGACCAAGGTCTAGTGGGTCTCCAGTAAAGTCTTTCTGATCCAGTGAAGGGAGAGCGGGCTTTCTGCGGGGCAGAGGGCAAAGTCACCGTGGGAACGGTTGGATGTACATCCTACTTCTTCAGCCTGCAACAGATGAAAAGAGGAAGAAGCCCGAAGGCATTAGGGTATTTCTGGTTACTGTTTGCTGCTCATTCTCTTTGTGCTTTGCATATTAGCTACAGGTCACGAGCTTCCCTGGGGACATATCTGTTTTCTTGCCAAGAACATCCATAAGCTTCTGTAATGAGGCCCGGCAGGTGAGCTCAGTCACTACAACAATGAACAAGGCTGTATTGGAATGGCCCTTGACTTTTGTTTTGGGAAGTCTCACAGCCAAGTTTCAGCACTTATATTCTGCAGATGCACAAAAACTTTGTTGCTCAGAGATTTGGCACTTAAATTTGAACTGCAAATTGGGCCGTCACAGTAAAGAATTCAACAAGTTAAATTCTTTTTCATAATTTCTACATGGCCAATCCAGGACACACTGCCAGTAAGAACTCAGGCCCTGGGAAATGCAGACATTAATTTGGTTGAGCTCAGTGGGGTGTACCATGCTTCATGGGGTCTAGGGAGGAAGGGGCTTGTGCCCAGAGATTGGGTAGAACTTGTGGTTTTAAGACGTGTCATGGAATAATTGCTATGGTTATCCACAGATAGGTGGAAGTGAGGGGAAAAAAAAAAAAGGAACAACCAAGGTAGAAATGCTGTGTTTGGACAAAAGAAAAAAGAGGCCCAAATGAAGCTCCCAAGTACAAAACGTCTTCTTTCCTTCGGGGCCTCTTCACCCAAGTTGCATTTCCTCTTCGACTAGGACCCTGCCATCCTAAGTCCTCTTTCCCTTTACTTCCCTTCCCAATTACCTGATCTTCCAAAATTGGCTCCCCAGTCCTTCACCCTAAACTGTGGGATTGCACAAGTACCTGAAGAGGATATTATCTCCTCCTTCTGCTGAAGTCAGCCATGCATGTTCGGAGCATGAGCCTTAAGGCCAAAGTGACTTATAGAGCAGTCTTCGTATATATTTGCTAATATTGTTTGATGTGTGTCATTTTGTGCAAATGATTTTTTTTCCCTGTAAAAATCCTGATTTTACTTTTCTAGCAGAGTATACCCTAGATTGTTCCCTTTGCTTTCATAGCGCCACTTGAACAACAATAGAATCAGGAATTACACCTCTAGTCCTGTATTCCTGTTATCACATACCCCTATCTACTTTCATCCTTTAAGGAGTGCTTGACCAACACTGCCCATATAACACCCCCTTTTCTCCCTCACTTGCTGCTCAGAAGGGCACAGGAGCATCATGCAACCCAAGCAACTTGGGCAGCTGCTGAGCTGGTTCTGCAGAGGGACATAGGGAGTAAAACCGTTCAGTGGCACTGACAGAATCATGTCAGATGCCCATGAAATGCATTGTACAGTGAAATGACCGCCTCACTGGGGTTACTACCCTTATTCTATGATATGGGCATAGAGACCTTCAGTCACTCATGGCAAGTACTTCTCATTTTCATGTTTTGCCTCCAAGCTGCCCTTTACTGAGGGGCAGGTCTTTGGGGGCTTCTTTTGCTCAGTCTTTTTGGTTTTCTGTGTCAGTATTTAAAGGACATTCCATTTCACAGTGCTGACACAGTACCTCTGTCTGGCCCAAACAATAAGGAGACTCAGGGACCAGAGAAGTTAAGACAATAGCATTTTCCATGTTTCTCCAAGAGACGGGGAATGGATTAAAGTGTTCCTACAAGAGACAGGGAATGGATTAAAGAAGAGAGCACATTTCAAACTGGATACTCTAAGTGCACAAATCCCTGACAGCTTGTGTATCCCTGTACAAACCAAAGGCTTGATCCAGGCCATGCTCAGTGCCATTTCTCCTGGTGGAGGCAGAGGGGAAGCCATGGTGCAGCAGCTGCTGCAGAAGCTACACACCTCCATGAGCAGAGCTCTGAAAAGCAAAGCCAACCAGTGCCTTCTACATGGTAGCAAGAAGACAGGAGAACCTGCTTACTTCTGGAGACTGCAAATGAAATATAGGATGGCTCATTCCTGGTGCCACCAAGAGGGAAACTTAGGTTTGAGTCTCTCATTCTCACTCTCTTAATGAGCAGATCTTGCCTGATGATGTGCCCGTGGCTTAAAGATGCAAGAGGCAGAATTTGATGCTTCTCTCACTTCCCAGGCACCAAAACTGACCATGGAACAAGTGTGACAAGCTTTAGAGGTAAATGTGAAGTTTTTCTGGAAAGGGAACAGCTGCAACACGGAAGAAGAAAAGCAAGCACAGGGATTAGTCTCTTTCCGGCTCCACCCTTGCCTTCACAGAAAATCTTTTTTTATACGAGAGTCACTGAGCTCTCAGACATATCATTATTTAGCTCCAGCTTAAAAACTTCACTTAAAATCCATTCACTTTGATGTTCTCCATAATTGCAAGTCTGCTATTTTGTAGTACAGTGCTTGAAAAAAACCCAGCCCTCCCCCATCTTCAAGTATATCACTTGTGAACCCCTCTCTGGCCATGGCTTGGAATCACTGTCCAGAGAGAAAGCCAACAAACATTTCATTTCTTCTGGGCAAGGCAGCTGCCTCATCATACTTCAGTAACAACACACTGCACTGGCTTCTTTCCCACATGGCTCTGCCAGTAACCTGTGAGTCTAACACTGACCAGAGCAGCAATATCATTGCTATGCCATCCATCACTGCTCTGGGATGCGCTGGGTCCCTTACAGATACAGCCAGTATAGGCAGGGTATGCAGCTGTAGGTCACAGTTGTTTCAATAGTAGGTCAGCAATCCCTGCCCGAACAAACCCACAACTGCGCTCAGATATGTTTAGAGCAAAGCGCTTTGAGGGTGCTTGCTCAAGATTCTGCATGCTGCTGCAGTGGTCTGTAGCTGTCTGCAGACCCCAGGCTGCATCCATCCATCCATGGGACAGTTTTGCACGAAAGAAGCATTCCTGGGGGAAGATCTGCAGGATTCTGCCGTGGAAATGCATCACCAGAGAGCTCAGTGCTGTGGTCACACAGCCCCTCCATCCCTGACAGGTTGCAGAGAGCTGGTGTAAGACCTGATCATGCATGAAGTTCACTTGCTCGTAAATTCTGCTCCATGAGTGATGCAGGCCTGGGATAATCCTGTAGGGGAAACCATGGAGGGTGATGGATGGTAGAAATTTGATACAATACAAAATGCAATACAAGCAGGCCAGGCATGTACTGTAGTCTTTAATTCTTTGTGGGGAAGTGCATGGTGTGAGAGTTGAGGCTATGCGAGTTCTATACGCAGAGCAAACACGGACGAGCACACATCAACAGATCTGGAGCAGACTGTACTGTCAGCAGCCAGGGAATGCTGTGCAATTGCAGCAGCATGGCAAGGTATGAATGCTATGCAGGCAGATGGTAATGCCAGAGCTGCAGCTCTTTCAGGCCTTTCCCCAGGAAATCCATGTCCAGAAGTGCGTGCACAAAGCAGTGTCATTGGCAGAACACGAGAAGCAAGCCTTCTGTCCCCCTCAGCATTTGTAAGGCTGTGGATGGAGTCCTGTGTCTGGCTCTGGGTGCCAGTTTTTAAGACAGATACACATCAGCTGGAGAGAGTCCAAAGGAGAAGTAACAAGAAGGCTCAGAGGTCTAGAAAACCCAACCCCTGAGAGGAGACTGGAAGAAGCAGGCTTTGTTTAGTCTAGGAAAGAAAAAATTTAAGTGAGACACAGTACCAGTCCTCAAATACGTAAAAGTCTACTGCGAAGAGTTAACACATTGCACCATTTGCTGTGGCCCCTGGGGAATCTGCAAATGGTCAGGATAGCAAAGCACTTGAGGAGGCCACCAAAGGAAGCTGCTGAATTTACACTGCTGGAGATTTTAAAGAACAAGTAGGACAGTTATAAGAAAGGCCAAACTTTAGGGACAATCAACCCCCCCATGAGCTTGGAAGATGAACCCTGTGTCACCTCGTGTGATCCCCTCCAGCCGGGTTTCATACTGTGCAATACCATCAGCTTCAGAGGGTAAGACAGTACCGTGAAGCTACATGATTGTAAAGAGACTAAGGATTGAAGAAAAGTATTTACAACTGTAGGGACATAAACATGTAAAATCAGACATATGGAACCTGACCTAGACAGTCTCATCAGACACCCATGTGTAAAGCACATTGCAGCACAGCTGCTGCAGGAACTTGACTCAGCTGAGAGAGGTGAGTAAGGTGAAAGGGGCTGTGGGAAAAAATACATTTATATGCACTTACATGGTCAAAAACTGCTTTAAATCCACTTCCATAAAGGAAGTGGCAGTTCTCTGTGTTACAGCTACCATCAAAACTCACCATCAGTACACCAAATGCTGGCAGGAGATGCTTCAGTCCTGGTTTTGGCTTTTAAATGCACCTCTCGTGGCCTCTCCCTCTCCTCGTGCTTTTAGCATCAATGGTTTATCCTGGGAGTTATATGGGTCACAGTGTCATCAAACTGCAAACTATATTCACAATCCACGCTTGGGCATGGAGCCACAATGACAGAGAGTTCATAAAGGGCTAAGAAAATGCAGATCCATGTGACTCTAGAGAGGCCTGCCCTCATCGTAGTGCATCAAGAGGACATGAACGCTCTAAAATGCTCTAAACTAAAACTAAGTGTGATTCTTACCTGTTATCTGTGGTCTTCAGGATGCTGTAGTAACAGTATAACAGTACATGTTAGTTAATCAAGGCTCCTGTAGCATCATCCAGTGCTCCTAAGGCTGCCCTGGGAGACCTGGGAGAAACACCTAACTCATTCAGTTTCTTCTGTACAATGCCAAGCCACCTGCCTCCACCAGCAGCAGAGGTGGCACAGCTTAGCACAGCGTGGTGTGGAGGAAGAGCTCACTCCCTTTAGAAAAGTAGTTTGTACAGCTGAAAAACACACCAAGAGCCTTCCAGGCATGTCAGCTTGTTCTCAGCACACAGTGGTCCAGCAGTGAGTGGGGAACATGATACTGAGTCAGTGAGGCTGGGATCCAAATTCAGACTTCTCTCAGAACTGGAGCAGGACCCACACGCTGAGCCTGAAGTCACTGCTCCATTAGCTTGCCTTCCCAAAATACACTTCCTGGAGCCTAAAGCTATCCATTGTACAAAGAGGTATGGCTATGGGCTTTGCTTGAAGAAGTCCCTTCACCCCACTTCTTTGGAGGTTCAGGGAGCACCTGGGTGGTTGGCAGCCTGCCTGTCTCTGCAGAACAGGTTAAGCTTCTGCACTCCGCAAGCAAAAACTGCTGCATAGAAGCAGCTATGGGTTATGCATGCCTTTGTACAGAAATTCATCTCGTGTTCATTATTCTTGTCTCCTAACTAGCTTATTTTCCTGGCTGTTTCTTCTCTGTAACAGTGGGAGCAACTCTTCACATCTACTGGAAATCAAACTGCGCAGTGCAAAGTTGGCTCTCGTATCAGAAAGCTTCTTATTTGGAAAGCAGCAGAGAACCTCATACCTTTACATTTGCAGTGGCTCCACTTTGAGAAGGTGACACTTGTGGAGCAGTATGTCCAGTGCTGTGAGACATGCGAGGGCGATGCCGCTGGGCAGCACCAACAGCATACAGCAGGGGCAGCCGCTCAGCAGGCAAACTAGGTAAGCTGCTCTGCCCAGCTTCCTTTAATCTCTTCTCTAAGAGGAGGCTCCAAACCAGCTGTGCGAGTGCTGGGCTCCCCTGCAGTGCTTTGACTCTCTGAGCCATGACTACCTGTTTGTGCCTTCCCTCCAAGCCTCTCATAAAATTAGCTTTGATACACAGCAAGTAAAGAGGGATGTGAGAAATGCAGACAGTAGCACTTTGAGACCAAGGGAAGGAGGTTCTCGGGGCAGCCCAGCCACCAACTCATTCAGGCTGGGCTGCTGCCTGTGTGCATGTTCCACCTGTGCTCCCTGTGGCTGTAGCCCAGCAGGTCATCTGTACCATTTAGTTTATCCCATAAACAGGTCTTCTCCCATCCCTAGGAGCTCTTTCCAGGGCATCCTGCTCTCCATTTATATATTCTGCTTTTTAATTTTTTTTTCCTTTGAGAAAGCCTAAGCTATTTCTTCAATAGCAGAGAGGGAGATGAAGTGGCTGAGGAGTAATAAATAATATAGAGTGGTGGAGCAGACCTCACATTAAGCCTGAAATCCTCATGTCAAGACATCAGTCTCTCATGTCTTTTGTTGGACCAACAAATTAACCCCAGTGGATTGGTACATGTTTCTTTCCTGACTTTAAAAAAAAAAAATTATTTATTTAATTTTTTTGCAAGGCAGGCATCAAGCAGAGGCCTTCCCTGTAGTTGTTCTCCTGTCCCAGGAAGGATGAGATGCACTTCCACGTGGGATGCCTGGGAATCAAACTGGTAGGGTTTTTACATGACAGCTTTAAGCAGGGTTTAGCGTGGCTGCCGTCCAGCCCAGCAGTCAGAGACCCTGACTGGGTCTCCTGGATGAGTAATGCTCACAAGCCGGATCGCGGCAGCACTGGTGGACTGGACTCCCCTCTGATCACTCTGTCTCTCCCCGACGCCAGCGGTGGTCGGTGCTTGGTGTAGGGACAAAAGCCGAGCGTCCCTGGTGGGCCATGCCACTCCCCCCTCCAGGTTTTCCCACCCTGGGCTGTGCCTGGCCCCACGGCGCCTTGGCCGGGAGCTTGAAGGTTTCCACAGCCATCTACAGTCAGGCTGGCTCCCGCGGGCCGGCTCGCCCCCCCGCAGGAAAGGTGGAACCCTTTCCAGCCTTGTAAGGAGCGGCAGCGGGGGCGGTGCCGTCCCGCCGGCGGAGGGTCCCCGGCACCGCCGGCAGCGGGATGCTGGCTCCCCGGGGCAGCTCCTCCCACTGCGGCTGCGGCGCCCGGCTCTCCCTCCCGAGCCGGAGCGTAGGCCCTTGCAACCCAAGCTGTGAAACGGAGGGCCAAACCCCAACCGGGTGCAAGAGGAAGGAACACCGAGTGGGGAATTTGGGTCTGGGCTCATTGCTTGACGTGTGCGCTGTTTAAGTAACTGTCTAGGTAAAGGTGTGCTGCTGTATATTGCCCTCCAGGACGCAGGCAGGAAGCAGTGGTGCTCTCTCTCGAAAGTGAAAGCTGCCCTTACAGCTCCCCTTGGTCTTCCCCTGCTGAAAAAGGAGAGCCACTTGTTAACATAAAGGAAGATGTGGTTTTTTCTTGTGTTCTGGCCAACAGCAAACTCACCATCACTGTTCCTGGCCAAAAGTACCCTGAACATCCCTACCCCATCCTCTTCATAGGGCAGTAGTAGATGGGGTTTCAACACTCTCACATGGCTGGGAGGCAGCCTGCATGACAACAGCAGCCTGGCCCCTGACCCGATATATTTAGTGAAAGCAGTGCTGTAGGAGAGCTTGGCAGCTTTGGGGATGAAGTAGGAGCCTCATCATAGGCAGAATGGTTCTGGCCTTGGGGCTGACACAGTGGGGCCTACTCCTACTTGGACCCACTTGAGAAGAGGTTGTTGCAGCCCTGGCATGTGCCTAGTACGTCTCCTCTGACACTGAATCACTGGCCCTATCTCATCTGTCCCACACAAGCCTTGGCTCAAAGCACACTGGATGGCAAACGCCTGCTTTTCTTCAATCTGCAGAGAAGAGTTGGAATCCATTTTCATGAAAATTGCCAGAGAAAGGCTAAAGGCTGAAGTGTTATTTCCCCATCCCAAGCAGCAATATGCTACCTCATGGCAGTCATATCTTCCAGAGGAATGAACTTTACAAAGAGAGGTGTCAGCCAGCTGTCATTTGGAAGAACAGTATCCAGCCAGTATCACCTGCAGAAGCAACCCTGTAGCTGTTGTGCATCCAGCATTTTTCCACTCAGTGAAGGCCATTTCTCCAGCTAAGATGCTTGTTACCATGGTCTCCTTCTCCATCTCAGCATTTTGGTGATATGCAGCCTGATATATCTTGCTTATACCCACAGCTCTGAGAAGCTGATCCCAAGCAGTCACCCCTGCCTCAAAGTTGTTGGATGAGAAGTAAGGACATCCCCATCTGGGAAAAAGAGAGATGACGATAATGAGCCACAAGGACTCTTTCTCTCGATTACTTCATCTCTAACTTTTTAAAAAAAAATTACATCATCTCACAGGGTACTTTTTTATTGCAGTAATTCCTGTGATATCCGATGTTGCAGGTATTGGGAAATAAAGTTGTAGTCAGGGACAGCAGAAGGTCTCCCACTGTTGGTGGCAGTGCATGGACCACGGGGCAGAAAAAATCATGGAGGATTTTTATCTTGCCATAATCACTGTGCAGGTTATGCACATTGTACCCAAATGGTTATGTCTGGAGAAGCTGAGCTAATGAAGCATGAACCTCAGAAAACTTCCTTGTACTGTTGTGGTAAAGAGCCACAGGTGCTCTTTACTCTCTCTTGGAAGGTTGAGCTGAAAAAAAAACCATCTTTCAGGTACTGCATCAGCCAAGACTTTGAAAAGTAGCGATGAAAACAAAAGTCTGGGAGGAAAAGAAAGTGACCTGGTCTTACTATAAGACTTGGCAGCTCTGGGGCTGAGTTTTTGGCACTGTCCTGTTCCTCTGAACACCCCTCTGACACCTGACATCTCTGGGCCACACTGTTCACAACACTGCGGTCTAGCAGACTAGGAATTGGAAATGCCAAGATACTGAGATTTTGTGAAATATCCTGGTTATTTCTTATGAAGTCCCATTCCATATCCTACACTTTTATAAATGAACTTAGACGATTCGCAAGATAACCCACGGCCAAGAGCCCTAGATTATATCTTCCTTTATAGCAACACCCACATAAAAGAAAAACCCTCATGGCATAGTCTACCTGTCTGTGTATAAAGGTGGTTTGCTTCTTCTTGAATGGTAAGTATTTTCTGAAGGGGAAAATGTGAAAAAATTGGGAGCGCTGCCGATTGTGTGAGATGAACTGACAATATTTGTGTGAGAAATACAGTGAAATATATTATTTCCTACTACAAATCAATACAACTACTGATATGCACAGTACTAATGGTCACAGCCATCTCGGGTACAGAGCCAGAAATACGCTCTATGAGAAACATCTCTAGTTCCCTGCTAATAGACCTCCACCCACAGCTAATGAAGCATATTTTAATCCCTGTTTCTTTCAGACCCAAGAGTACCTAAGTGCATCTCAGGTACCTCAAGTATGCGGTACCCCGAAGAATAATGGAAATCAAAACCAAAAAGGTGTGACTATTAGACGAAGAACACAAGGGAACTTACACTTGTGCAAACCTTTGCCGAGGCAGTGCCAAATTCAGCCCTAGCACTACACAAATACATGTCAAGTTGGTTGATTAAGGGCGTTTGTTGAAAAGTTATGGTTAAGTCCTGTCCTGACAGCACCTTGTTGAGGTGTCCTGTGACAGGACAGAAGACAAAATTTGGAAATGATTTTCATTGTATGTGTGCATAGACTCTGTTCCACATACTCATAATTTCTGGAACATACTGCTTTGGGGTTAACAATGTTTCTGGGATCTTTATTCAAGGATGGTTTTCTGCTAAGGCGAGAAAAGTAACCAAACATCCTCCTTCATCTCCCTGAATCCCTAAACTGTCATTCTTTGAAGGACAGACAGTGCAGAAAGTACACAGTTGACACTGTAGAAAATAAATATAAGTACTTCTTCATCACCTGACTGAAGTAAGGCTCCATTTTGGACTTTGAAAGTACCCAGGCCTCCCTTGTCCTGAGTTCAGTTTAGCACCATAGCACTCTCACTTCAGTGAGAGGAGAGCAGAGAGTGTATGAGCCTGAGGTTACTGGAATACCCCTTTATAACGTGCTCAAATAGTGTCTGTTAGCAGTAAAGCTGAGCAGAGCCCACAGCATTGTGCCATCTCCATGCACATGCCCTCTGCCCAGGGGCTTAGGCTGGGGCTGTAGAGCTGCTGGAACTGGCTGTGTGGGTCTTGCTGAAAGACATAAATAACTTTACTCCTTTCTGATTCTGTTTTTTTAAGCCATCACATTAGCCACAAATTACATTGCCTTAGCTAAAAATAAATGTAAATATCATGGGATTGTCTGCAGACGTCTGGTCTCTTTGTGACTGGCACCTGAGGTCCCTACACGTGAAAAACGAAGTGGAGAGCACAAGGCTCCCCATTTTCTCCATGCTTTTGTACTTTATAGTCTCTGGACATTTGTCAGCACTGTGCAATTGCTGAGTTTCCTGTCCAGGGCCAGTTTCCTTGTTTGCCCTGGACTTTCAAATAGCTCTGGGGAGAAAAAGTCCAACCCCTCCTGTATGACCACCACAGAGGAGAGGTGAGTCCCAGCCCAGCTGTACAGATTTTATTTTGGGCATGACCGAGGCTCATGGCTCTGGCACTTCTTTTGGAGCACAGTGATAGCACAACATGTTTGCCAATGCCATCTGGTTTGGAATGAGTCCTCTGAACTTTATTCTTTTGCAGCATGACCCATCTCAGGGCAGTTGCATCCCAGCCCTTGGGCACTCTCTGGGAGTGACTCCCATTTGCATCATAGCTTTTGCACACAAGGGGAAAAAAAAAACTACGTACAACAATAGTGGCAATTATGGCAAGAGCAATTAAAAAAGGAGGGAGAAAGAGGGTCTGGGCCCAGCCCAAGTTGTGTGTGCTCCATACCAAAACTACCATTACCTTGAACAGGATTGAGTGCTAGTTTCTTCTTGATTCCCAAATAAAGCTACAGAAGAGGCACGCCTTGGATTTACAGCAGTATTTTCTCTTGTACCTGCTTATCTGCTTTGTTCATTTATCTGTGACTTAACATTCATATTTACAAAATCCAGCCCATCCAACAGGTTTCTAGGAGCATAGCCACAATGTATTGCATACATCTAAAACACCCTGAGAGAAAAAACAGCTCCAAGAGCTTTTTAAACATCAATAGACTTCAGTTCTGCCAGAGCACTAGTGGAAGAAATTAGAGATGGGTGCAAATGAGTGAAAAATTCCTGCCACTGTTCTCCAGTCTGGTTCAGCAGAAGTACCAATCTCCTTGGAGCAAACTCATCCTTCCTGACAGCATTTCTCTTTCCCCCCGGTCTCTGCCTGCACAAGCCAGAGACCTCCAGCCCGCCGTGGTCACTGTTGATGCGGGTGTTTCCCCTGAGCACAGCCCAGAGCTGCATGTGTGAGCACCCTTTCACATTGGTACCATCCCCTTCTATTAGGCACGTTCAGACCAGCCTGGTCCCAGCGTAGGTCTCTCTTTTCAGATAAGCCTGGGACGGATGCTCTGAAGAAGGAACAGGGCCAGTATCTGCCTTCCAGCTTCCCTGAAAGAGCAGAAACAGCATTCGCTCTACGTGTAGTCCCACTGAGAAAAATTCAGGCCTTGCATTTTAATGTATAGCTGCAGACACATCTCTCACTCCCTCCAGCTCCAATGGGAGTCTTGGAAAGAGCTGCCACTGCAGGGTAGCCCTCAGGGAGGACATGCACATGCATGGACTGCCGGGTAGGAGGCACTCCCTGAGCCGCTAGGCCAGGGGGTTGGCTGCTGGGAAGCCCCTCACCAGGGGATACCCTGGGCTTGATGAAAAACAAAACCAGAAAACCACATTGAGTGCTGGGCTTGTAATTCAAAATGGAATTGGGATCTTGAATTTCAGTCTGGTTTACTGTCTGTGCAAGTTCAAGTAAGATTTTTGTGCAGGCCAGTAGAAGTCTGTTATTCTTGAGTACCATCAGGAAATCCAGTTTGGAAGGGGCCCTGGGAGGACAGCTGGTCCAGCTGCCAGCTCAGAGCAGGGCCAGTTTTCATCAGGCTACTCAGACCAAAAAAAGCAGGATTTCACTAACGCTCTCTTTTTCATCCTATCTTCTGGCTTGAGAGACTGGATTGTGTTTTTACCACATTTTAGTTACACCAGAAATAGAGAAACCACTGCAGCTCTGCCCAGCCGAGGAGTCAGGTTCTGTTTTGCTTTTTGCCCTGGTTTATATGAAAATGACAACTGGTAAGAGCCCAAACTGTCCTTAGCTCCACCAGAATAATGGCCATTGTCCTGGAAAAAAGTAAATCATGCTGAGCCCCATTGTGCTACTTCTAGTGGCCACATTGTCTTTGATAAAAATAACCCAGGGCTATTCCTTAAAAAAACCTCCTCTGAGCTCCTCACGAAGGATGAGGCTTCTCGATAAAGAACCATGTCTGAATGGCACGGCATGGCCTCACAGCACTGCAACCACCGTTCTGCTGGTGACCTCTTCTCGTGGTACCTGAATTTTGCTTTGGAGATATCCTGGCCAAACAGAAAGTGTGTTGGCTCCATGCTTCCTGGGGTCCAGGTGAGCATGTGGCCCTTCCCTCCCAGCCCTCTGGTTTCACCAGGAGTCCTGTGCTTTGTAACTGCTTTTTCTGGAGTCCATGCACTAGACAAGGGATGACTGATGTCTGGCTTTCCATCACACTGTGCTGAAAAGCAGCATTTCAGCCAAGCACTGAGACCAGGCAAAAGGAAACATGGGGAAGGAGAGGCTGTAAAGGGGTAAAATATGAAATAGGCAGAAACAGTGGCATGAGGGATGGAAGCAAGAGGGTTTTGATGGCAGGATTAACCAGGGAGCATGCAGAGACACACTACCTAAAGCGACATGTCAAGAGAAGCTGAGGGCCACACAGGCTTCTTGCAATGGGACACGATGTTTCTAGCCAGGCTTTGGAAAGGGTACGGAGGAAATAGCTGGGATTTAACACTTGGCATGCCTATATTCTATACCAAGAAGTAGCATTTTCCTCTTTGCTTTTAAAGGAGACAAGCCATCGTAAAGGTTTAAATGATTGAAGAATCTCTTCCGGGCAAACTTTGTGGGTGTCTGGTAAGAGGCAAATGAACTGTTTTGATAGCACAGCATCTTCCCCCACTGTACTTTCAGAGGCATAGAGGCTGCTACTTTCAGGAAAAATTGCATGAGGGAAATGACAAATAACTGATAGATTGAAAGGCTTATCTCAAAATCCTCCCTCGCTTTCTCCCAGTTCAATGTCAAAGAGAGGTCAAAAATAGAGATGGCACACTTGAGGGTCCTAAGGACTTTGGATTTTGTCATTTTGGCATACAGCCGACAGAGTCAAGCTTCCAGTCAGTGATTTTTAAAATTGATATTGTATTGCTGTCAGTATACTCCTCCAAGGCACAAAATGGGACACAAGCAAGCGGGCAGATTTCCAAACTGTCTGGCCCCTTTACATCATTTCCTCCTCGTAACTCATCCTGTGTATTGTACCTCTGACTTGACATCTCTGGCTTCCTTTAGATAAGGGAGAAATTCTTCTTGTGTCACGTGAACTTCTTCAGTTTTATCGCCAGTTTCTCAGATAAAGGGCTCACGTGAAGCAATCCTTGCCGAGCTCACATTCCTATCTTCTATCAGCAGAACACGGAGCTTTCCCACCTTATAAGGATGAGTTCCACTGCGCATTCGAAAGGTGCTGCAACTGCTTTAAAAGATTTCGCAGCCCGAGTATTGCAGAAGGAAATGTACCTGGCACCCGCCCTTCTGGATTAGCCAGCGACCTGGCATTCCTGGGATGCTGTTCTGTGCACCAGAGCAAAAACCATTTGGAAGGCTACATTCCTTACTTTTTTGTGGACAGATTTTCGTCCATCTCCCAGCATAAGCCAGTGCTGGCTGCATTTAACAGAACGAGTCGGAAAATTTCTTCATTGATTCAGGAACTGCTTTCATAGGTGGGAATTCAGTTCCCCAAAGTCCGTTCTCCTCACTCCGTGGTTGAGCTCCAGGCTCTGAGTACGTCTGCTACTGGTGCCTAAAAATGAAGCATGTTAATGTGCTTCTATGTAGAAGAACCTCAAAGCATTTCCTTTTTACTACATGTGAAGAAAATTGGAATGTAAATGTATTAACAAAAGAAGCACTGGCATTTAAAGTGAGGCAGAGAAACCAGATGCTCTGTCCCTTTCACTACGTAAAGCAAGAAGGAAGTGTCCCAAGAAACACCAAATGGCACCTGTTGTGTGGAGACCAGGCTGCCCATTCAGACTTTTATGCAATAAAATGGACACTTTAAGATTGACCAAATATGCCGTTCAGCCTTTTAATTTTCTTTCATTTTTGTTTCCAGTTTTCAGGCTACAAGTCCTTGTTCCACTCCTAGTAAAAACGTATCAGTTTTGGAAGCCAAGGCCTGGAGAGGAGGGGAAAGGCTCCCTCTTTGGCAGCCCATTTAAAATCCAGGCTGTGATGATGAGTGATGCACTACAGGCCATTTCATCACGGGCCATGCTGTTCTCACAAGGCTTCCTATTTATCACAAGCCTCCTGGCTCACGGAAAGGAAAGCTCAAGAGCAGAGCTGCACAGCGTGTCATGCTCCTCTTCACTCCTGGACAGACGTGGGACTGTGTGGTGCTGTTCTGCAAGAGCTCAGCTGCTCTCTCCTTTCCTCCTCTCTGCGTTTAGCTCCACTCGTGTGAGATTTCTCAGCAGGACAGGTTGGGAGCAGTAGGACAGTCCTCAAGGGTTACACTGAGTAGCAGGAGGCAGAAAGGTTATCTCTGGGTGGGAGCAAGGGCGGACCAGAGAAGTTGGAGGTCAGTGTCCAACTCCAACTGCTTCAGCCCAGACTGATGCCAGGAGAAGAGTAGGTTATTTTTAATTAAACCAACAACAGAGAAGGACCCATGATATTGTTCTTGAATAGAAACTGTTTAGAGGAATAAATCATCACCATGGAAACGGGGAGCTTTGCCAGAGCAAGGCAGGAAACGAAGCACAGAGAGAGATACCCAAGGAATTTTCAGCCATGATAACTGCAGCAACTGCTCTTTTTGGGGTTGCACCTTTGGTCTAGGGGACCCCAAGTTGTCTTCCTAAGCTCACAGGGCACAGAGGAGTCAATCAACCCAGAAGCTTGTGGTGGGATGCGGCACCTTTGCAAAGCTACCCACCAGCACCAGCGCCACGTATGCCTGAGGTGGGACATGAAGAAGAACAAAACTGCAACAAGAGCCTGCAAAACAGCTTTGGGAAGTAACATTAACTATGCAGGGATTAAACCAAAGTGAATCCAGAGGGCTTGAAGCCTTGAAACGTTATCAGCTTCTCTGCTTCTCTAAGTCCTGATTAGATCCAAATGGCAGTTCTTTATCTCGAAGTCCTAAAAGGCAAGGACAAGAGCTTAGCTGAAAGGCAACAATCCCTTCATCACATTTAATGATTTCTTACGTCCCTGACTCATCCTACCACTACAGAGAAAAATATGGACACCCCATTCTTGGCTGTTCATGCTGTCAGAGAGGCTGACTCTTGAGTAGATCCTTTCACTCAGTATGATTTTGTTAATTTTTGAAGTATTTCCATGCTCAGGAGTCCAACCTGGGCAGCTGTCATCTCCTCCACTGCATTTGAAACTGAGCAGGATATATGGACAGCTGCTTCACGTTGTTCTTTGTTGTGTGCCTCTTCAATGCAATTCCAACCATGAGTGTGTAGGCAGAACCAAAGTTAAAGGCACAGAAAACCCAGAAAAGAAAAATCTATTTGTATAAAACAAGCTGGAGAAGTGACAGCATCAGAACTCCAGGCAACACTATTGTAGCCAGAAGGCTTAGGGAAGCCCAAAGGAGCAGTACCACCCCCAGCTCGAGAAGAACAAGCAGCCCTCATCCTTGCTTGATTGCAAGTGCCAATAATTATCCAGCCTCCTTGACACTTATCCTAATATTTCATGTTGTGACACGAAACTCCATCACTCACTCGTGCATGAAAGCCAATCTGCAGAGAGGGCACTGGCAGTCTCAGAAGTGACCCCAGTTTAGGTGGCAGTCATCTGCCTGTGAGTCAGCTTGGAGGCTTGGTGCCACGGACACGTGGCTGTGGGCACTTCAAAATCCATCATGAGCAGCAGCTCTCAGGTGTGGTGGAAAAATGTTCTCTGCCTTCAACGCATGGGATTTAATGCCGGTTCCAGATCCCAGGACAAGGCCTCGGTAGCTTGGCCCTCCAGGTGGATTAAGGCAAAGCTGGGGAACCTGCTGTATATGAGAAGCAGAGGGTTTGTTATGTGCCTAAGCACAGGGGGTCCTTGAGTTCAGCGTCCTCGTTGTGCATCTCCTCTCCCTGGACGGGAGCAGCACCCCGAGGCAGCCTGGAGACACACGGCACCGGAGCGCCCGCGCTGGGCCTCGGGCAGTGGGGCCTCGCACCGGGCCAAGGCGGCAGCACATCAGACGGAGGCTAATATTACTCTTCCCAGAGGTTCAGTAGGTCACTGCTTCATCCTGTGAGCAGCTCCAGATTTCAGGGCAGTGAGAGAATTGTTTATATTGGCTACTTGTATGAATGCTTAAAAAAAAAGAGGGTATTATGGGACTTCTGTTCTTTAATTCCAAAAAGAAATCAAACATGTCTAGACTGTTGCATACATGTGGCTTTCCTCCAGGCTTCTCCCACCTGGAGCAATAAGCAGGCTGGAAATTCTCCACAAAAGAGTTTTCAACACCCGTTTAAAAATGCTCTCACCCCATGCACACTAGCCAGCATCGACCAGTCAAATTCTATTAGGAGGCAACATCAGATAGAGAAAAAGTGTTCAGGCACAGGCCACAGAGATCCTCCGTGGTTTCCTCATGCCCTTTCAGCTGAGGGAGGCTGCGGAACCAGCTGGCAGCCCGCCCCGGCCAGAGTCCTGGCAGCGCAGGAGGATGTGCCTGCCTGCATTCCTGCAGGGAGGCTGTGGGAGCAGGGGAGGGGGGCACGCACTGCCCTCCTCCAGCCACAGCTCCATCCCCAGGGACTTGTCCCTGCACCAGACCATGTGAAACAGGGCTGCAGTTTAGGTGCGGGCTTTTTTTGTTGGTGTTCCCTGGTGAATTCGAAATTGCTGCTGATGAGAGGTGTCAGAGCTGGTTGTGGAGAAAGACATTTTCCCTTCAGGCAGGGAACTGCCGAAGCTCAGACTTCATTGGTACCAGCTCACTGAGGAGCCAGGATGGCAGAGGTGGGGGAGGACCAGCAGCCAGGGAGTGGGTGCTCAGTACTTGCAGATTATCTAGCCTGTCTTCCTTGACAAGGCCGAGAGCCAGGGAGGTAGGAGGGCTGTGGAAAATGATTAGCAGAAGGGACAAGGGAATTGCCATGTTGATTGTAGCCTGAGGTCTACCTTGTCTGGCAGCAGCCCCAGCATGGCAGGTCAGAGGGAAGTGGAGAGCGGTGTAGTCAGGCATCTGTGAAACTGTCACATACCGTCAGTCAGTCCTGGTCTTCTGTGAGGCTTCCTGAATCTCATAAACTCCGAAGCTCAAGCTGCCATGACCTGTGTTGTGTTCAGTCTTCTTGCCAAAGTTACCAGTCCCAGACTTTTCATTCTTTCCCCTCCTACTGAAGGAAAGATCCTTCTTAGCCCTTAGACATTTGTCCAGCAGAGACTGAGGTCAGACATCAAAGTACCTGCATAACCAGTCAGAGATGGGAACCACCACAGCAGCTGGCTCAGGAATGCCCCAGGACCCCAATCCCTCCCTTTTCCTAGCAGAATTATAGAACTACCTTTAACTGGTTTCCCTGCAGGTCCTTGTTTACAAAGCCGTAACTCTTTCCCATCATCACCATTATCCAGACTTTCCACGGCTCCCAGGGATATGGATAGAGAGTTTAGCCCCATGCAGAGAAGAGGCCCAGGGAAACAGGCAGTGGTTTTCACAGTTCTCTAGTCCAAAAAGAGGTCCAGATTGTAATTTTCTGGACATCTTGCAACAGATAAATATTTGAGAGAGATTTGGAGAGATCTGCTCCCACAGTGATGAAGAGCTTCTGAACTCAGACAGCAAATTTAGTCCCTGAATGAAATATTGCTTAGCACTGGTGGAATGTTACTACACAGCAGTGGGGTGTAAGTAGATCTGGATCATCAGACAGGAATTTTTCTAAAGCTATAAAACTTGAAATAAACAGAGAGCTGGGGTTGGACTGGGTCAGTTCCCCAGGGCTGGGGACTAGTAAGGAAGAGCCCCCGCTTGGGAAGGGGGTGCTGAGCCTGTCTGCTGAAAACGTGCTCTGTCTGAGCACGCATGGAGCTGGAGTCAGGCTTCACAGCTGAGGGTACCAGCCTTGCAGGTCGGTTGGGCAGCCCCAGTCCTGCCCATACTTTATGGACTTGCAAGCAGCTCTTCAAGGAATAAAGGTAGAGGAGATCTCTACGAGACCGAGGAGATTTGGTGGTTTTTGACTATGTCCACTGCAGACAAGTGAGGAGAGGGCCTTGGACTGTGACCACATTTGCTGCCCAGAGTCCACTTCCATGAGTCCACCTCTGCCTTGCTTCTCCACAAACCCACTCCTAAAGACACCAGGCTCAACCCTCAGCCAGCGATGATTTATTTCCCGAGAGCCTGTGTGCTCCAGCCTGAGCGCGGGGCCCGCTGCTCCCGGTTGGCTGCGGTGGATGGCACTGCAGCACGCAGTCTGCAGAGTGCCTGGGGTGAAAGGGTCACACCTGCCTGAATGCCAATGCAGGTGTTGGGGACAGGAGCCCCGATCCTGCCCACCCAAGGGATGGAGGGGGCCATCACTGCTCATCCAGCACTGAGCACAGGTGTGGTTGCACCCACCCTGCTACCAATTCACCCTGCTGATGGTGCA
The DNA here is from genome assembly GCA_013398855.1 of Mohoua ochrocephala. Lineage (NCBI taxonomy): Eukaryota > Metazoa > Chordata > Aves > Passeriformes > Acanthizidae > Mohoua > Mohoua ochrocephala. The sequence continues at coordinate 163,605 of VZTA01016820.1, forward strand.
GCCCTCTCCCCCTTCTACTACAACAGCTGCATAAAAGCACAAGCAGCAGCTTCTCAGCAGGCCTCAGCCAGGCCCCCTCGATGGGGCAGTCAGGAACCATCCCCGCCAGCTACCTGCGGCCACTGTGGTCCCAGACCTACCATGCTGCAGCTCCCTGTGCTCTGGGGGTGCCACCTGTCCCCCAGGGCCAGTGTGGTACTAAACGCCAGGGGAAGCTGACCAGGGCAGGAGGGAGAGATGGAAACACCTTTATCCCTGTGGGATGCTCATACCTGAGCTTTTCCCCCTTCTATAGCACCTCTGCTGGGATGGAGGCCACCCCAGCGTGGCAGCAGCTGGGATCTCTGACACAGGAGGAAGACAGACCGCAGCTGGGCTGTGTGGGAGCAGACGTTTCCCATCTGGAGGAGCCGGCAGCGCGTGGGTGGGTGGATAATGCTGTGGTTACACAGATCTGCTACGTCCAATCAGCTGTTCATATATAATTCAAGACGTATGTGATGACATGCTTTAAGCCCTGTAGAAGAATCCAAGATACGTATGAGACTCCCAAGCTCTTGCTTGGATGGGTTATCCCAGCCGGCTGCCTTGGTGACATCCTCGTGCTCAGCACTACCCACGTCCCCCTGTCCAGCGTCACTCCTCTGCCGTGGTGATTTTCCATGGCTAGAAACAACCTGGACAGAACAAGGTAAGGAAATGATAATCATCAACGTCCTCTAAAAATTATTTCTTTGAGGAGCTGAGTAATTTGATCAGATGCTTCCATCTTCTACCACCTGCCCAGGGCCAAGCACACTGCTTTCTTCACCAGCAGGACATTGTCTTGGTAATATTACAGGAGTTATAAAAGGATGAATGAGTGATACCTATAATTTGATTCCATTTCCTGCATGGAAAAAGCATAATTGGATTTATTTAAGAAAAGAAGAACAACTGAGATATTATTCATCACAGAGCAGTCCACTGGAAATTCTTACAAAGGGGAATAAGCCAAGCCCCAGAGTCAATTCTCTGAGTTAAAGTAATAACATTTCTCCAGGAACATTCATAGATCTTTCACTAATGCTAATTCAGCCTCTTCCTCTGTTTATGCAATGATGAATTCCCTGACTGAATAAATCAGCTCCCCCATCATACTTTTCATGAGAAGAGAACTTAAATCAGTTCAGTTTGTTGAAGGTAATCAAGTACCACCTTAAGCAAAATCCAAGTGTTTGGAGCAAAATCCTCAAGCTGCTGCTACTTTTCATAGATGAGCTGATAACAAACTCAGTGAACAACAGCACGACTGTTTAGTGAATTAGTTTATTAATTCTCAAAGAGTTCGAATGCCGCCACGGAAGTATATGAGAACAGATTGTGAAGCCAAAATATCTGTATATCCCGTCCTTCCTCACTCTCGCTGTACAGAACCAGATGCCCCCGTGACTGTTTTCCAAAGAGCTGTTTGTGTTCATAAACTTGCAAACATTAAAGATCAGACTAACAAGAAATGGTGTCAGCACAGTGCTCCGGGCAGCTCCTCAGAGAAGGATGCACTGACGTTATGATCACATTTGCCCTAATATCGGGCTCTTTCCCATCTCCTTGTCTGGTCATCATTTAGCACTGGTGAGGCTCCTGCTGCCACCCGGCAGGGTGCTGCTGGCAGGGATGGCTCCAGCTGCCTGCTCCGCAGAGCATGGGCTGAGCAGCACAAGGGGTGGGGGAACGGTGGAGAGAAACTACAAAGAGAAGAATCACAACCTGCCTTAGCAACAAAATGGGCTGAAAGGGGCTTTTGTCTTTGTAGGCGAGGCAAATACGGCTTTCACGTTAATTAAAAAGCAGGCAACTGGACCAGGCAGCTGCAGCACTTCAGGAATGGCACATGTGGGCTTAATGTAGCTCCTGAAGGATGCATGCAGAGTAGTTACCTGGAATGACATTTTAAATGCTTTTTCAGGAGTTTCTCTCTCAGCTTGCCCCTCCAGTACATCAGGCAGGTGCAGGTTTTCCTCTGCAGAGCATTATGCATTGCACCATTAATTTCCAGCAGAAGTGAGGCTATCCAGTGCAAGAATACAGGGACAAATGTCTGTACTGCTCACGTGGCAGTGGAACACCTGCAGAAGTGTTGGCATCGTGCAGCCACACAGACACAGGGCTGCGAGAAAACTTCTCCCTCTGTGAGAAGTCCCCAGCTCCGACTTGTGCTGCACCAGACAAGGCGATCAACAGATAGCAATGAAACACACGAAGGATTGAAACTGCTCGGAGTCTGGTTTCACCTAATTATCCTAAAAGATGTTAGGAAAAGGTAACATTGACTTGTCTGTTTTATATCCCTCAACCATACAAATCCCTGCTTTTCTGGCTGGTTTTTTCCCATACCCAAGTGGCCCAGGTTTATCGGGGCCTGATCTGGGGCCTGATCTGGGGCAGGCTGCTTGGCAGGACGCTGGCAGGCTGCTTGACTGCTTGGCTGCAGAGCCACGTTGTTCTCACTGTCTGTCTTTTCGGCCTGCAATAGAGGCTGCAAAGGACGCAGTTACCCGTGTGCATGTTGCCCAGCCATTAATAAAGATATTAATAGATGTATCAGTACCCGTTTGAGGCCCTGCTGTCCACTAAAAGTGTCACTAATGATTTGCTGCCTGGGGTTAATGTTGATTAACGATGAATGCACTGAATGTGAATTGCTCTGGTTTAACAGACAATGCTTGGGCCCTGGGATACTGGGAACACCTCTCCAGTGGCCCAAGTATTATTGCAACTTCTACATTTATCAGCTGAGCTTGAAAATATGCTTAGCTCAACACAGTCCATTTTCTGCACCGTTCCCTATCAGTTTGCACTATTTAATTAGCCATGATGATATTTTCTTGCTTCTTTTATAGCGCTTGCCTCATATCAAATCTTCGTTCTGTTGGCACTGAAAGCAAGCCAGTGGGACTGGAATTAGGTCATCCTGTTTCCACGGCTGCTTCCCAGACCCCCAGAGCCTTCCTGAGCAGCAAGGCTTATTAATACTCCCCACACTGTATTAGCAGTTCGGAGATCTCTCTGTGTGGTTAGCTGAAAACTCCCGAGTGCAAATTATCCGTTCCTGTTGGTTTGAAGGAACAGGAGCCACAGCTGCTTGCTGGCTTTCCTGTGGCGGGGGCAGCTCACCTCGGGGTCCTGCCCACCCTGTGCTACTGCAGACAAACTGCACTTTCAGCTCCTGGGAAAACAGCAGGTTCCATTTGATCTGGATTTGACCAAACACTCTTACTTGCCCTGTATTCCTTTTTTTTCTCCTTAGGACCTTTGTTTCCCTCATTGCTTGCCCATATTTCCTCATTTCTAATTCATATTTATTGCAGTGAACTTCCCCTTTTCACTGTTTGCTAACTGTAAATATGTACTTTATTAGTGCATTTACTGCCCCTGAACCAAAGTTCGTTTGCAAATCACCAGTACCCAGCTGTCTCAGTGTGGTATTTGGACTTTCCAGGGTAACATCCTAAAACCATTTTAAGTCAGGGCTGGATGGAAGGAAGCCACAGCTGCCCAGGCAGCTCCATTATATGCTGCTATCAGCAGTAATGAAATGAGGTCTTCACATCCTGATATCACAAGCAAAGATAACAAGTGGAATTGGTGAGGGAGGGAACTGAAGTCCTGGTAACTCCCTGCCCCTCCTTCCCCAGTGAATCACTCCTCCATAGGGCAACACTTCTGTGGAAGAGTTACAAGGTACTGTGGCCAGCAGGGTGAGGGCAGGGATTCTCCCTCTCCACTCTGCTCTGCTCTGGTGAGACCCCACCTGGGGTGCTGCATCCAGCTCTGGGGTTCTGGGCATAAGAAGAACACCAACCTGCTGGAGTGAGTCCAGAGGAGCGCCACAAAGATGATCAGAGGGATGGAGAACCTCTCCTATGAGGAAAGGCTGAAACTCTGAGTTGGGCTTGTTCAGTCTGGAGAAGTCTCTGGGGAGATCTCATTGCAGCCTTCCAGAAACTAAAGGGGGTTACAGGAAATGTGGAGAGGGACTTTTTGCAAGGGCATGTAGTGATAGGACAGGGGGTAATGGCTTTAAACTGACAGAGGGTAGGTTTGGATTAGATATTAGGAAGGAATTCTTTACTGTGAGGGTGGTGAGGCACTGGAACGGGTTGCCCAGAGAAGCTGTGGTTGTCCCATCCCTGGAAGTGTTGAAGGCCAGGTTGGATGGGGCTCTGAGCAGCCTGGTCTGGTGAAAGGTGTCCCTGCCCATGGCAGGGGGGCTGGAACGAGATGAACTTTAAGGTCCCTTCCAACCCAAACCATGCTGTGATTCTAAGAGCTTCCTCACTTGTCACTGATGGCAGGAGTCAGAGCACCCCTCCTTGAGCCTGGCTACCACCAAACACTCCTGCTGCTCCTTCTGGGGCCTTCCTTGTGAGTCAACAAGCACATTAATCCAGGAGAAACCTGTCAGCTTTCCATAGGCTTTGGAAGTTGAACTGGTTCCCATCAGAAGCCCAGCAGCACAGGACTGCCTGCCTCCATCCTGGAGAAGAGGTTTCTCCTCTGCGGCAGTTTCGTAGTAGCAGATTTCAGCTGCTCATGCAACCATCAGCTTCCTTTTTACTCAGAGTTTGTAGTTTAAAATCTTTGGGGATTTTTGGTTTGGTTGGTTTGGTTGGTTTTTTTCTTTCCCAGCTGTAGACAAATTAAATCCTTCCCTTTAGGCAGTATAATTGTATAGTATGATCAGCTGAGTATTTAATTTGGTTTAAACTTCAGAAATGTAATCAGCTAAGCAATACACTGACTTGAAGTTCTGAAATAATTTTCATCTGGCAGGAGTAAGATTAGAGTAGGCTTACCCTTGGGCTGGAAACAAATACTGGCTTTGGAGACTGTAGCATAAAATTGGAGAAACATCAAAGGTATTTCAGGCCCAGCAGTAGGAGACCTCAGAATGTGTCACTCAGACTGAAACCTTCCAATGTTTTTGCAGATTTTCAACTTCAGAGCATATATAATGAGCCGTTTCTCCTGCTGTCTGCTGCAATTTGTGTGTCTCTAGCAGGATGATCTACTGTCCCAGCATGTTCATTAACTGCTGGGAAGATGGGCCACAAAGGATCTGTACCTTTACATCTGTATCATTAGTGGAGGTCATTAGTGGAGGTCATTAGTGGAGGGAAGGAGAAAGTTCGCCCTTCCTTGGCAAATAAAGGGGAGATGAAAAGTGAAAAGCCCTCATGTTGGGTGACGAACTGTACAAGGTTTGACTTTAGAAGAATGTGTAAGTAAATAAAAATCTCCATCTAAGGCTGTAAATTGCTTCCAGTGTTCCTCAGATAGATTATCAGTCAGTCAGCCATTTAGGAATTCAAAACATTGCTACAGACTTTCCCAGATTAAAAATAAATCTTCCACATCATCAGAAACATGTAGGAGCTAAAAAAAGCTTCTTTATAGAAAGACTAGAGATCTGCCCTGTCAGACACATTGAAGCACTCTCAGTCCCTGAATTAAACGATTTGCAGGACTTCTGCCATTGTCATCCCTGCATGCAGATTAGTGCACTGCACTGCAGAGTCAGTGCGTGTGAAAGACAAACTTTGGGAAGAGGGGGCTTATAACCAGCTTGGAACATGTACATCCTTTCATTCCAAGATTGTTGAAGCTTAGACCATCTTTCCTTTCTCTCCCTCCAAAGCTTAGATAGGTGGGAAGCAGAATTTGCTCATGCTTTGGAGAAAATTGTATTCAAGGATATAATTCCAAGCCAGGAAATGCCAGGTCTGGCCATAATATACTGGAAATGTCACTGAAGCAGAGCTACGACGTTTCATTTTTGCTTTCTAGAAATCTCTCTAGGTCCTAGAGACAAGAAAAATGCACAAGACTCCTCGAGGAGACGTAGAAACCTCAGGAAGGGAAAGAGTTAGTCAGAGGAGGCTCATGTCTTGGACTCCTCTGTTCCTTCTGCAAGGATGCATTTATTGTCCTCATTTTAATAGGCTGCATAAAGATCACCCCGAAACCCAGCCCCAGACCTTCCCTCCAAGATCCAAAGGCAGATATGAACTAAGGCCCTTAGAGGAAAGCACTCTGGGTTTTCTTCAGCACGTCCCAGGCACTGTGAAGCTAAACCAGGACAGCTCTAGATAAAACAAGGCAGAGTCAGCGGGTCCGAGCCAGGGGCAGCCTTGCTGCCGACGGCCGCGCTGGCTGCGCGTGGAAGAGCGACCCCAACTGCGAACAGCCTGCGGCAGGCCCGTCGAGAGAGCGATGTGAGGCCGGGCTGGGGCTTCTCAGCTTCTTCAGATCAGTAGGTTTGAGCTGTCCAAGCTCAAGACTGAGAAGCCAATTCTGTTAACTTAGTGCTAAGGCTTTTAGAAGTCAGTCTTTGAAGCAGGCAATGAGCTTCTGTTCAGAACCTAATTGGGTATGAGGGGCTTGCTTGTTTGTTTTTAAATACATTTCAACTCCTTTCCTATTTCCAGACAGAATTCAGTTCTGAAGCATATGCCGTTTCCTTTTCTGCCACACATCCACATCTTAAAGAGTTCAAAATGTATCTCATGAGTACCTAACCTTTGGCTGAACTAAAGCCAAAGCTCTTTGAAAATATGCATTAGGCTTTCCTTGAAGCAGCTTTCATTTCAGTCTTTGTTCTGGAAGCAGGACACTGACACACAAGACCTTCTCAAAGATCATTTGATTTGACCATTTAGGAATGGCCAGGAGGTGAGCCCTGGAAGTGCCTAGGAGCTGGTGCTTTCAGCTGTTAATGCTGCTAATGAGAAGCTGTGGTTTGTGAAGTAAAATATAGTCCTGGGACCACATTACACCCAGAAACCTGCAACCCTCATAGCATCCAGTCACAAAAGTGCCAGACATAGCCAGAGGCATCGTCTGGCTGCGAGGGACCTGCTCCCCCTTCCAAAGTTCAAATTCAGGCATTTTTTGCCTGTTTGTAGGAACGGACAAAGTGTTTTTACTCATTTGCACCACATAGCTCCAAGCAGCCAGAGTGCAAACAGCAGCTTCAGCAAAGACACAGCTCTGATCAGCTCTGAAAGCAGCAACAGTGCCCAACCTACATCAGCCCAGCAACGCCAGAGCTGCTGGTGAGACCATGCAAGACTAGAACTGAACAGGAAGAAATCCATGAGACTGAGAAGCTGAGCCTGCCAGCCATATCCCAGAACAAACAGCTCACTGGCTTGGTCAGTCAGCTCAGGAGGTAGGTGTTGAGTCTACAACAAAATAATAATATTTAAAAAATCATATCCACACCGCCCAATTTGGAAAGGAGCATCCTCCCACATTCCAGACAGTGGCAAGCACACAAAGCTGTGTCAGCATCTCCCTCTTGCTCTCTGGAACTGAGATCACACAAGGTGGAGAAGGGAGAAAGGATCCTCCAGCATTTTCTCACCAAACCATAAACGAGCAGGGCTGGGCTCAAGGCTCTGCTCCAGGTATTTGTGGAAGGAACTGTTTCCATTTCCTCTTCCCTTTGCATTTCAGAGAGAAGATGAACAAACCCCATCCTGAATAATGCAAGAGCCTGGTGCTTAGGATGCTCAAGCGAAAGGCAGGAGGCCCAAGTTCAAGTCCTTGACTTCAACCAGGCAAAGTAGAAATATCAAATTCAGATTGCTTATTTCCTCTGATCACAGAACACACTGATGTCTGGGATTTCTCTGCTTTTGACCTGCATAACCACAGAAGAAAACTTTGGCAAACTTGGAGCCTCCCATAACCAGTGAGGCATTGGTTTGGGTTTTTTTATTGAGAGGGGGGTGGTGTTGGTTTTGTTTTTTTCTCTTTTTTCCCCTCCCTAGAGAATTGCCATTTTCTCAGATGTTTGAAACAGAGTTCTTGTTCATAAGAGTAGAGCATTAGCTGGGCTAATTAGTGCATCCTGACACAGCTGCAGGAGTGTGCTGATGTGTTTTATAAATTATGTATGTGCTAGGATTAGTTTATTGAAGAATTCCTGAAGAACCACGTGCATGTGCACATAGTAATTCAGCTGTTGCAGCCATTTGCATTTCTCGGGTACCCTGAAGATCCTGCAGCACAGCACTGAGCTGCCCAGGTCTGACAGAGGCACGCAGATCATCTGAGGGGGTGAAAATGAAAGAAAGCATCGGGGTGTAAAGGGCCAGTACCAGTGCCTGTAAAAAGGAGATGACAACTCACTAACACAGAACATTTTAACTCAATGGGGTAATAACAACAATCTTGTCTTGCTCTCTTCCACAAACAGCACAATAAATTAACTGCAAATGAAAGCAGCCCAAGAATTTAGTGATATCAGGCCACACCAACTCATGATGGCTACAGTGAGCAAGGGACCTCTATGCCTTCATGAGGATGTGACGATGCAGGCAAGTACAAGACCTCAGAAGTGGACCTAACCACATTTACCTTCTTTAAATGTGTGAGGAGCAGTGATTTCTCACCTACCAAGTGACATAGGTTATAAGTAGAGATTAGGATCGGGTTTACAATCACTTACTCTATTATGAAACTTAGCAGGAAAAAATCCACTGCAAATTTTGGAGGGAAGGTTCTGAAATAAGTCGTCCTTCCCATTTATTACTCCAGCTGAGACAGGCTGGATTTCAGAATTTTCTGCAAACAACTGGTAAAATCCTGTGCTCTTGCCTTCTCGAGGCAGCTGTATCCCTCTGCTCATGCTTAGTCTGTGAGAGCTGCTTCTAAACAGCAGAGTGTCATCTCCATTGAGCCACTCACCTTGGAGAAGACTCACCTGCTTTGGTAAAATGTTCACTGGAGAGCTGGAAATACCTCAGATGAACTTTGCTTGATAGATCTCATATCTTCCTGCATCTCTACAAGCAGTTAATACCCTGGCCTAGACAAGCCTCGTGCTTGCTCTTCAGAGGAAGAGTCAGCTTTGACTCTCTGTTTAAACAGAGAAAGCTGAAATAAGCAAATACAGTCTGGTTTTATATTTCTACCTTGTAGAAATACAAAAAGGAACTTCATTAAAGATCAATATTTCTCTGTCTAACATGTTCTGGGGAGACGTAAGGGAGGGTTTTCTTTCCCACTGATAAGGTTCTCTGGAGATGAACTGTACAAGGTGGCCCAGCAAATTTCCTGCCATAACAAGCTGCATGGTAAGCAAATAGTGACTAACAGGGTAGTTCAATATTTACACAACCTTTTTTGGTTTTAAGTACGTGGCAGATTACTAGAAAAGGTAAAATCTCTTCAGATAAATTAGTAAGATTTTCCACTGAACAGTTTACTCTTTTCCCAGAAGTAGGGAGTGACGATCCCAAGCACGCAGCAAAACTCACATGGAAACTGTTGGCACACAGCAGGACGAGCAACCCAGCGCAGGGGGAGAGAGCAAACACACAGGATCAATGACAGAGTGAAGCAACCTGCTCAGAGCAGCTCCTCTCAGTGTTGGCTGCCTGAAGGGGACGTACTGCTGCTGGCTGGCTTGCTTTTTTAGGGGTCTTTGCCACATAATGGGGCTGCCTACTGCTGATAACATTTATTTATGGGAGGAGGTGAACACGCTGCTTCAGAAGTTTCAGTTCTTGCGTGCACTGAAATTTCCTGTGAACAAAAGGTTAAGATCGCAGCTTGCCTTCCTCCTCCTGCCTGACAGAAACTAGAAATAGGAATGCAGACAGCATGGGAGGTTGTGTTTGGGGAGACCACAGCAATCCTTTATGTCCAGAGCCTGTACAGGAGCAGGGAGGTTGGATTAGATGACCTCCAGTGGTCTCTTCCAACCTTACCCATTCTGTGATTCTGTAACACCAAGTCTGGGTGTTTTACTCTGCTTCTGAAAACAAACAAAAGAACGAGAAAGTGAGACCACAAGGCAATTGGGAAAACACCAGGAAAAGATGACCATGTCCAAGAAGGGTAGAGATGCTCATTCACCAGAAGAAGTGAGAGATGAGAAAATTTTTCAAGGTAAAGACCTTTTAAAACACAAAAAAGTTTTGACTCAGCAACCTCAAGATTTTGGCTAAAACCCAGAATTTACAGTGAGATGTTTATACAACCGAGGAAAACACTGCTGTAGTGATCTTGGCTGCAGTGATGTACAATATAGTAAGTACAGAACGATTTTATCAATAAGGTAACAATGTATCAGAGCTTGCTCTTATTGCCACTCTTGCTTGTGTTTGCAAACACCCCTTCGCCTTTCTCACCTAGAAAAGCAGACCCAGTGTGGGCAGACAGCCTCCGAGAGAGGACTTACAGTAGTTGTAAGACAATGTTTCAGGTCATCTTCTTCACTCTCCCTCCCATTCCTTTCCCTCACAGCATCCCTTCTGAAGTGCTCCTTCACCTTCATCCTGTTTTAACAGGGCATCTTCCTACTTTCCCAAGGTATCAGGGAGTTGTGGATATGAAATAATTATTCTGAGGCCAGTGCTCTACAGCAGTGTACTGCTGGAGTTGCACTGAAAGTAAAAATTTCCAATTCCTTAAAATAAACTAACCCTTCCTCAGCATTGGGCTTGAAAGCTTTTGAAAATTAGTAGGGTCAAAAGAAGTCTCTTTTTCTGTTGCACACACGTGTAGTTTTTGTGTCCTTTATGGATGGTTTGTTTTCCCTTCGCACACTGACTCCTGACTCCTCTTACCTTGTTGCTAGGGAAGCAAGTGCAATTCCACCAATTCCAGCGTGCCAGAACTGAGCTGACTCACCAGATACTCCACTCAAAACAGTGCCCAGGCAAGAAAGGGCTCTGTCCACCACAGAGTACTCCAGTTCTTGGCAGCAAGAGCTGTGCTCTTGTCCAAGTTCTGATTGCCAGACTTGAAGACCCAGTCTCCCCGCATGTGGGGACAGTTCTCTGAAGCCCTCCCTTACATGCAGAACTCTGCTGAATACATCTACCCATCTGCAATTTCAAATATTAGCAGCACAGTGGTGGAAAACCATCCCTGATCTCCAATTCCAACCTGTTTTGGGCAGCAAAATCTGCTAAAAAAGCATTTTTCAGACTTTACCAAATGTTGCTGTTAACACGAATCAGTTACATTATCCATACTTCAGCTATTTTCTGTTTGGTCTACTGCTTCCCAAAAGTAAGAACATGGGGGAAGGGTGGGCACAATCGAGATATATCTCAACACCCAGAACCATATTCTTAATAATAGTAATAATAGTAATAGTAGTAATAGTAATAATAATGATGATGATAACAACAACAATAATAATAAAGAAGAAGAATGTCAATGTGTTAAGATCACAGAAAGGCATGTTTCAATGCCTGATTTTTAAAAGCTCTTGGTGAGAAGGAGGTCTAAAGCATAATACCTGCCTCTTGCCAACAATCATACTTCTGTATAGTGATGACACTCTGTTATTCAGCTCTTTTCTTTAAAAAAGCCCACAAAATTGAATGTCACCATGGGAACAGTCTAAAGTTGATTTTGGAAAGAGGCTCATTTCCTATAGCTTTTCTGTTGGCATAAAAATAATGTCACTGAACTGTATCAGAAGTAAGTGCTTTATGAAGTATTATCTCTAAAGATACCAGCCAGTTCTGAAAATATCCCTAATGGTTGCATTTCTTTACTTTCTGAAGCAGAATAAAGGGCCCAGAAAGACTTCCTCCCTGTTTTCCTCAACAAGAAACACACCCTAATTGTGTGATCTACCAGCAGTGCGATCTAATTCCACCATTCTTCAGCCTGCAATATGTAGTGTCAGTATGGAAAACTTCCTCCTTAGAAGAACAATTAAACTTTAAAGCAGTCATCCTGGTTGGCTGGCTGAACAAATGACACATGTTCACACAAGAATTATTCAGTCAACCATCTTAATAAGGATTTACTTTAAACAGAACCTTGTATGGGTACACTAGACTCAGTCTCATTAAGGAGCAAGTTGGATTTTTATACAGCATGAACCACTGGCAATCTAAAACAGACCCACTGAAGAACGGAATGGAGAACCAAACGCAATGTTTCAGACCCAAGCTCTATGTGCCTTTAATACTTTCTTTTTCCTTTTCTTTTTGAGAGAGTGCACACTACGACAGACATTTGCATTTATCATGTTTTTAACTTCTTTTCTAAGGATGAACTCTCTGAATCTGCATCTTCCAACTCCGCTCTGTGTCTTTTCAGTCCTCCAAGAGATTGAGTGCTCTCACTGCCTGCAGGATGCAGGTCAGCAGTATCCTCTCTTGTGCTCACATTGTAGCTGTTGGAGTCCATTTCAGACAGGCAGCAGTCTTTGTGCAAGGTCACACCCACCTGTACAAGGTTGCCGTTATCAGCATTTGAGTGCACCTGTAGTCCTTGCGTCACAGTCTCCTGCTCTCCAAAACTCTGTCCGTTGTTGAAGCATGACGGGTGAAGATGCAAGTGGCCATTATTGTGGTTAACGCAGGAGGGGTCGAGGCTCCTCTCCTCACTGCCATCAGTCTGGTTCCTGGAGCAGTGACCTGACATACTACAGATGGCAACGGCGGAGAATGGAGGGACCAATGAGTGATGGCTTGGTGCTGGTTGACAGTTCTGACTATTTTTCTGTTCCACAAGTCCTGTGGTCTGAATGCAAGGTTCTTCGGTACAGCTATTTAGCCCTTTGCAGTTAGCTTTTCCATTGAGCTTTTTAGTCTCAAAAGAATGCTCAACACCTCCACTGCTTGTGTCTTCAGATGTGTTTTCTTGACCCTCCATCCGCCGCTGATTGTCACGTTCGTGAGCTTGACCATTACTAGAATTTTCAATCCCACCACATTCTTTTACAGTTTCTCTGTTGTGGCTTTCAGCAGAAAGAGCTGAGGAACCCTGAGGAGCTACTGAACTTAGGTTCCTAGCATCTTCTTTAGTTAACGAGCGTGCTGCATTGTGCCTTCCACTGGTTCCTGGTTTCCCTTCATCATTTTCTCCATCTCCTCTGGAGGATTCACCGTCTTTACTAGCTGAATACGATATGTAAGAATAATGGAGCCATTTGTAAGCTTTGTAAATCTTTCTCTCCACCGATTCACTGTCTGAACAAGGGGACGTCCTTTCTTTAAGAACTTCTTTGTTGGCCGAACTCCTTTCTGGTGAAGAAGCTGGAGAAGAAGAAAGATCGTCTACTTTGATCTGGGGGTAATCATATATGTCCTCGCCTATGTAAGGGGTTACATTCTCTGTGTTAGTGCTAGTCCTTTCCTCCTTTTGCACCTTCTGTCGGCGCCTCAGTGCATTGCGTTGCCTCATCGATGTGCGTCTTTCATTCAGTTCCTCTTCATCTTCTGTGCTGCTGCTGCTGCTGGAGCTGCTGGACTCGTTCTCCTCAGGGCTCGGGGATGGTGGCCGTGGGAAAAGGTCTGTATCTAGCTCTGCCTCACAGGTATTGTCATCAGAGTCAGACTCATTGGAAAGGGCCAGGAGACGTTTATCCTGATACTTTCTCAGTGCAGAGAGCCTCTGCTGACGGGAAGACACGTCTTCTCTGGCTGAGGGGGATGCAGTTGATCTTAAGGCCCTTAAGTTATAGGCAGTTTCATCAGACTCTTCAGCCACATGTGGTGGGGAGTGATGCAAAGAGGTGGAGGACTCTGACTCGCTGTAAGCAGAGCGTTCACTTACTCCTGCATGGAGCTGCAGGATTGTGCTCTCGCTGAGGTCGCTGTCTGAATCAGAACTCCAGCCCTCGATCTCCCGGCGCACCAGAGAGTCAAAAAAGGCCATCATCCGTGGATCTTCCTGGACCGACTGGTTGGCATAATCGTGGGACAAACCACTACCACTGTTCAACACGAGACTGATATACTCTTCATGAGTGTAGAGGCAACGCGAATCATCCTCAATCCTACCATCCAGGTCCCCCGTGCAGTCAGGCTGCTTGTAGGGACTCCAGATCTGTAACAGAAAATAAAAAAAAAAACCAAACATATGTCTTTGAGTTCATAAACTATTATAAGCATTTGAAATGCAACAGTAGCTCAAATACCCAGAATAGCTGCAGGTTGCAGATTGTTTTTATTAATTTTTACCCCTCAGTACCATACTTACAAGTATTACAGAGCTGTGGGATATTTTCTTCCCCTTTACAAATGTGTTTTTCCTGCATTTACTTCTCCCATCCAGAATACAAAAGCTCTCACACTGCAAATTATCCATCATTTTGGTAATTCATTGTGTGATAATTTCTCCCAAATTGCAGGGCTCTATTTTTATGTAATAAGGGATGCTTACTCACTAACAGTAAGAATAGTTTGTTGCCTACAATACAGTCTTAGCACTAATGAAGGCACTTGTTTCCCAGGAAACTAGAGTTGCTTGTGCCAGTGGTGTAGAGTAACATTTCATCCAGCTATGTAGTCAATCCCACCTGATCAGCAGGCAGGGAATGAATGCATGGAGGTGAAAAGTAGAGCTGCACTACTCCCTTTAGGGAACAGTTACAAAGAAATCTTCCAACATCCTCCGAAGACACAGCAGCAGTTTTAATGGGGAAAGTTGAAGAGTTTTACTGAAAGCGACTTTTGAAGTGTATTGATTTCACCAACAGCAACAGACTTGACTATGCTGTCCATCTGTCCTTCCCTCAATGTTCCTGGTGTGGAGAGGAAAAGGGGGAAAAAAAAGCTCCAAAGAAGATCCACCAATATCCCTAAGAAACAGGTAATCCACAGCAAACATCACCGTTGGATGTCCTCACCCTTCTCAGATTTGCTCACAGATTTGGGGGCAATGTGATTTGACGTTCTGTGGACAACCACTATCACTTTGCACCAGTGGTTAATGGGATGATCAATGCCTTACTGTAAGCAGAGCCAGTTACTGTAGCTTATCTACAACAATGCCTTAATGTTCTGCTTATAAAGATCTGATCTCAGCCATGCTTTGGTTTTACCATGCTAAGAAGCTCAGGGAAAAAAATTCTATGCCAGGTTGGACTTTTGAGATAGTATTTGGAAAAAAAATCTAACAATTTTCCCAACAGAAATTAATTTTGTTCCAAAGAGACAAAACTGCCAACAAAAAGAGTGTTTTGCATGTATAAATGACACAATCAGCACTCATCTCACAGATGCCTGGTTAACACATGCAACATAACCCGATACTACCATGACGAGCAACATAAGAAAAGCCCACAAGAATGCCGCTTACTCCGTATTCACTGCCATTTTCAACAGTGTACAGGAAAACCTTACACCTTTAATAATGACAGCAAAATGAAATAAATTATCTTGCAATTACTTGTCCGGAACAGCTGAATTTAAGATGAACAAGTTTTATTCTGGAAATCTCCCAAATCTGAAAGCTTTTCCTTTGCATCCTCTGTAATTTATGGTTAACAGAGCTTCCACATATGATCTGGCTAGATAGATAAAACTATTCCAGAATTAAAGTGGGCTGCAGATATACTTTCTTCTGCACACAATCATCAAGCTGCCTTTCAGAGCAAAGGGAAAGGAACTTTACATTGCATTACATTAGGCTGTTTCTAGGAACATCTCAACATCAAGGTGTATTTGCTATTGGTACTTAATTGCTGTTTTTATTGTTTGCAGTACTTCAGCAAATTCTCTCCCAGTGCAGTTCTTTAATATGACACTTGAAATCAGAAAGAAGACAGTTCTCTGTTGCTTGGTTCAAGCACTGCACTTAACAGACACATAGCCCGAAGGACAAGCATCACGTTTGGATGAAGATAACAAAACCCAATCTAAGCCTGCTTTGTGCAGAATTTCAACAGCCATACTTAACCTTTTTGAACTATTCAAGAGAACAGAGAGAATCACTCTTCATCCTCAATTTCCCAGGCTTCACTTCCTAAAGACAATGTAGGAAAGAGCTTTCTCTCAGTGAACCCGTGAGAGAGATTGTTGATTTGTGGATACACCAAGTTTTTTAACAGAAAAATAGAACTCTACTTGCTGAAAGGACTATTTCTTGGGTTGCTGCCTTCTTGATGATTTATGTAGCGTGTGTTCAGTACCTTCTCTCACAACCTGTCAGGCCTTTTCCCCCTTTGTCCCACTACTGAGCATTGCAGCAAGCAGATCAGATCTTTTTAAGCAGCATATAACTTCTTGTAAACGCTTCATACTGTGTGCTTAGACAGGCTGGCATGCCCCTTCCTCAAATAATCTTAGCAGTGGTCGATTGACCACTAGGTTTTATAAAGCCTGTTTTTATTTTTTAAGCAAGAGAATTGGAAAATGTTTAGATCCTATATGAACCAATCGAAATGGAGGCGAGGTAGTCTGCTCCGAAGTCCCTCTGAGAAAGGTCTGTTTTGTAAAGAAAGTCATCTAAAAAGGTGCATGAAGTGTGCACAGAGGTATTCTGCATCCTTGCTAGCACTACCACATCTTTCTGCCCTCTCTGCAAGCATCAGAGAAAACAGAGCAGTGTAAAATATTGAGAAAATAGCTACAAAGAGTCCACAGTGAGGCTTTTCCTTTCCAAGAGAGATTTGTTCACAGAGAAGAAGTAAGTAATAAAGAGAAGTCAAGGGAATTCAGGATGAATACCTGTTTGTAAAGGATCAGTTGCCTCTCGAGAATGATATCCCTGCATTTCAGATATTTTGTTATGAGGGAGTGCGAAAGCCTGCCAGAGTCACAGCAAGAAATCAGACTAAGAATCTATCCTTGGCAGAACTGGTGAGTCTTTAAACTGGTTCAACTGATCCAGGGCTCTCTGTGGCATCTGAAATGGGCTTCTTTGTAAATGGAATGCCTTTGCCTTTACTCTCATCCTCTGACTGATGCCACATTGAGGAATAATGTAATCAAACTGGAGAAAATAAATTGGCAAATCAACCCACTGAAGCAACAATTTATCAAGAAGTTCTTTCTCTGTCAGAAGATTAAGGAGATGAATATTACTCACTGATGACCTGAGTACAGATATAAAAATAGGAACAATAACAGAAAAAAGGGAATACGAAACTGGTTCTCTACTTCAGTAGGTATCTACTGACAACATCTTTGAATTGGTTGTGTTCCATGGTGGCAAACCCCCAAATTTTAAAACAAAAAAGTAGTTATGCCTGTAGCGTGAGAATAATTAAAACCAGCTATATTAGATTATCTGATTAGGCAGAGGCAGATAGTCACAATGACATTAATCTGTCACCATAGCAACGTGTGCAAATAGACTTTGTTATCTCTGACACACTGATGATTTTTAAACAAATGGGACCTACAACAGTTGTGCTCTGTTACACAATATTCCATTTTCAATACAAAACAGAATTTCTTTCTGAAAATCGTTATGCACTTCATCTATTTTATCTTTCCTGGAACTGTCTCCTAACTGCATAATTCTCCATGGCCCTCCTCTAAGCCCAACACATCAGAGGGGATGCCTCGTTTATATCATCTGCAACGCAATCTCTTTTCCTGCCAGCACATCCCAATGTCTTGCACACTTAACTGAGGGGAAAGTGGTATTTTTCTATTTTATATTGCTTTAGCCCTTGTGGTGAATGCTTGATGCAAATGATTATTTTAGTTTGCAACTGTGCTTTTTCAGACAATTTTACTGAAGTTCAGAAAATGAAGGGCAACGAACAATTCATTTGGGTTGACACGTCCACCACACACTGTCTGGAGTCGAGGCTTCTAATGCCTTCTACTGATGAGATTGTTTGGTCTTATTTTTGGTCCTAGCAGAAATCAAACCCTAAACCAATGAATTACTGAATTTTATTCTTGTGGGTGCTTTACAACAAAATAAAACTAAAGCAAAAAAACCATAACCACAAACATCCAAACCATTCTTGTGAATACTACTCTCCTCTGTGGGGCTAGGCCTGAGATGAATTTGTATCTCATTTGCAATCAGCACTAAAATAGCAAATGTGTTGGCAGAAGCTCATGGAATTATTGAATGGCTTGTCTGTATTATGGCTTGATGCTGGTGCTATCAGTTCCTCCCTTCTTGAAGTACTAAATTTAGGCCAGCTAGTCTAAAAATTAAGAGCTCAGACAAACGACTACTTGCATCCACATTTTTAGTTCATCACAAAGTCTCTACAATTGTTTCTACAGTTGCAACCAACCACAGTGAAGTTATCTTCTGTGATTTAATTCCAGAAAGGGTTTTAAAAGATGGCTTGAAGGATAATAAAAACAAGGACACTTTTAAAGAAAGTGATTAAAGCAAATAAACAAAAAGGAAAAAATAAGAAAACATAAAAAACGTAACTACGATTTTTATTTATGGTTCCTTCTCCTGTCATTTCAATTTCTCTGAGCAAGCACATCAAGCATTTATATAGGAGAAAGAAAGACAGCCGTGCAAAGGAAAGGCTTGTGTTCCCAGCTGTTTTTAATGCAGTAAATGGCCTCTCAGAACTGCTGGTGCTGTTTTTCCTGTTTTGCCCTTCTGCTAGTGGCAGTTGCTAGTCTCCAACCTATCCTTAGAAGTAGCTGGGATGAAGAAGAAGCCACCTTTGTACAGTCACCCACAAAGCACTGTGCACTGAATCAGTTCCTTTAGAGAGTGAAGTCAGGCAGCTCAGACAAGACACAAGCACTGAAACAACCCGATCCCCGACCAAGGCACGTTACAAGCTGAGACAAAAGGACATACAACAAAAGGGTAAGAAATTCTGGCCCGCTAATAAACTTAATACATTAAACACCTTTCCCTTAATTTGTTTCTAGCTTGCAATGTTTGGGGAATTCAGTTCCTTCAAAGCAGCTGCACAAGTTCCACTGCACACACTGTGACACAACAGGCGTTCTCTTCTAAGGAAGCGCTCAAGCAGAGGTGTCTTTGAAAGAGTTACACAACCTGTAACTGCAGCCTTAATCAAACTAACCTTTTAATCACTAGGCAAAAAAAATGCCCTGCCAAAACCCTAGCAGAAGTACACAAAAGCAACACGGGATGTTTATACCAATGCTAATCCAACAGTCTAAGCACACTCATGCAGGAAGGATTCATAGGGTGAAGGGTCAGCAGATCTAGAATCCAAAAGGGAAAATTCAGGCTGCATGAATCAAGTTCCCAAAGCAAAAAAAATATGCCTCTGGCAAAACTGTTGTTAAACAGTAGCAGTTTGACTGCTTGGAAATTGAAAAATCAGTAAGCTGCTAAGACTGTTCAATGCACTTTTGCTCAAAGCCTGTATTTAATATATTTGTGATCAAACCTGTCAGGCAGGCACAGATGAAAAGAAAAAAGAACTAAAGTACCAGGGAAGACAGAAGAGAAGGAAAGCTGAACTGCAGTCAGAACCCAAATGATGACAGTAGCTGTAATGCAAGCGATGCAGTGGGGCATTGAGCCATGGTCCCAGGATTTTGGGGCAGTTCTGGTCCATAAGTTGCAAATCACTAAAACATTCATTTGCAGGACAAGTTCATGCTGTCAACTTTCAGCTGAAAAAAGCATTTACTAATATTCTAACAACATTATTTATAGCCACATGCAGGTAAGACTTCCATGAGGTCATTCAACAAATAGGATCAGCAGCAGTTCTTATTATCCTACTTCAAAATTAAATGGCTATGGCTTTTTTCATCCTGTTGGTAGACTTAAATTATAGCAAAATATCTATGGCAGCAGAATGCAAATCACATTAGTGTAGCATACTCCTTTGCCTTCCCAGCTCTCATATAACAGAATTGGTTTTGCCTTGCTCTCACAATATTGACTCTTTCCTTAAGGAAAGAAAATTTCAGAACCTAACAAAGTTTCTTATCTTTTTCAGTTCCACGGAAAAAGGTAAAAAACTTCCTAAAAATACTGTACATTGTTAAAGGTTTCAGAAAAGACATATTGTGCAAAGTATTCAGAGTCCTTCCTCTGGAAGCCACAGAAAAGGTATGTTGAATTGACTGAATGCACAAGTAAGTACAAAAATTATAGAAGGGCTTCTGAGGTGTTGTTTGGACCAAATTCAGCCAGGCCAGTCTAGGCTAAGGTTCAACAACACTCTTTGGAGATACTTTTATTAAATTTTAGACCAGAGTATCAGAAGTTGTAGGAGATCACATTACAACTGTGACCAAACTGACCCGAGAAGGACTGTTTGCATGATACTTCAGTTATGCATGGAATTAAACTGGAGAAAAATTCCTTTTTCAAAGTACAAATCTAGAAAATTCTGATCTTATCTCTTATCACTGAAACCCTTGAAATTGAAATGAAGTTTAAAGTTGAAATGCCCAATTAAAAATCTGGATCCGTTTAGCCAGCAAACAAGACATAACATTTTATAAAACAATAAGAGGAGAAGACAGGATGGGTGTGGAAGAGAATGATGCTGAGCAAAACAAAGCATTTCTTCCTGAAACATTGAAAGATCACATTTTCTGATAACTAATCTTACCTTTATTATCTTTTCAACGCCAGAAGAACAGATCATGTAAGTGTGAGGATTAAACCGCACTTGGTTTACAATTGACCGATGACCTTTCAATACCATAAAAGCACCATTGACGACCCTGCCAATGCCACCTAGGGGAAAACAAGCACACATGGACATGAATAATTAAATCTTCGTATTACTTTCGGTCACAGTCATTTAAAGTCCTACCATATTTGACAATGCGCTTCAGCTTTATTTGGCAATATTTTAAGGCCCGTGTTGGCTGCAGAATTCCAGTTTTCTGAGCAATGCCCCTATGAGAAGCTGCAAGTTTGATGAGAAGCATCCTTCCTACATATTAGGACTTAGAGGCTTGCTTTGATTCATCTAAACAAACAGTGAAGGTTTTGACCTAATATGACAAATATGCGAATGAGAACAACATCCATAATGAAATCACCAGTGAAACCACGGTACCTAAGGCATGACACAGACAGTTTGTAAATCTGAAGCAGAGACAAATAAAGAGGTTGACTTTTAAAAGCTCTACTATTTTTCAAATTTATTTTTTAAATCAGCAATTTATTACTCTCACAATTGACTCTAGTCTGATGAATAGAAAGGACCCAAAACAACACATCTGAACAGTGGGTTATATCATTCTTTGTCACAGGGCAGTGAATTAGCCAAAGTGGAATGCTTTTGTGCTAGTGGTAAAACCCAAAACAGAAGCCAATTAACTTTTCTGCTTGGTCATTGACTCTTACTAGGCCAATACACCAAAGCGAGAAAACTGTCACGCAGTATTTTTTTTATATTCACAGACCCACACAATTAAAACTACAAATTTGTTAGAAAGCACACCTGTGTATCTGAATAAACAAGTGTCCATCGACACGCCATGACTAAACATTTTCAGTGAGAAAACAAAACTTAAAAGCTGGGAAGTAAAATCTTGACCATCACTTCAGATAAAAATCAACTTGCTATTTAAAACTTCACAGGTTATAAGTACACCTTGTAGAAAGTTAAAATAATTTCATTAGCTTCTGTGCTACTTATAGTCATCTTTACACTAAACAAACTTCATGTTCCTCTTGTTGAAAATGTTTGCTATCTTCCTTTGACCCCAATAGGAGTTATTTCAGCTGAAGCAGTTGCTGGTTTAAGCCCTATGTTGAACAATTTGTCTTTTAAAAGAGTCAGAGCTCTCCTGTAATGCACATTTCCTAAGGAAAAACTTGCGTTACCACTGAAGAGTAGCAAGATAGAAGGGTCAAGGAAAAAACTGAAAAAGAAAAAACCATTCTTATATCATCTTCCATTTGTTAGGTTACATAAATGATGAAAACAACTGCAGCGAATGACCCTGTGTACAGCCCCTCTCCTCTCAGAAAGTGTGCTATCCCTTTCACTCATTATAACTGCACTCTGAAGACCTGACTGATGTTTAGCATGGAGTACAAACCCTGATAAGGATTTAGAAATGAGGTGTCATCCAAGTGCTAAAAATCCAGAGACAGATCTTTTACTGCTCCTGGAAAGTGTTCTGCTTTGCACAATTTTTGCACACCAAACTGCTGTCTCATGGCACTTTGGGATAGAAAAATAAAGTTCCTGGAAAAGGGAAAAGTGATGGCAAGTAACTCCAGGGACCAAAATGCATGGCCCTTTTAAAGACTGTTCATAGAATGAAGTCTCATTTAAAACTAAGAAAACTTGGCAGGGAGACTATCACTAGCTAGTTAACTTCTCCATGTGTTCACTGCACTGAAACTGCACTGCGACTGAGTTACCTGGAGCAGTTATCTTATTTGGGTACATTTGTATTTTCTGTAAAGATTCAGGGATACATTCTGCCTTCAGCCACTGGAGCAAGATCTCACCACTGTCAGCAAATTTGACTGGGAAGTAACTGATTGGAGAGCAAGTTCATTAAATGCCAAATTAAGCTCTTTTGATTTTCTTTTCCATTTTATGAGATTCTTCGTGTCCTTTCATTCTGCTCATCCTGCTAGACACTTAGGGCTGATGGCAAGTTGCCCTACTCCCACAGCATTCCTTCCAGCCAAATCAGAGCTGTCAGTCCAATTGTATCTATCAAGCCAACAGTAGATGGTTACATCAAGACACATCTTGACCTAGCAGACAAATATTCCAAGAAAGAGAGTGTCAGGAATGAAGAGATACTTCACTTAGCTAATGTTTCCAAGCCTGTAAGTGATGTCTAAAACAAGTTTTAACTATCCAGGGACTGTAGCTGCCTGAATTCTGTACAAAACAAGAAATATGCCTTGTAAGTCACTAACGAAAGAGTCAGAAGTTGGAGAGACAATCAGCAAGGAAAGAATTATAATGGAGATGAAATACAGATGCCATATACCAGTATCTTGGGCTGCATTTCTAAGTCAGTCGTGGGCCTTTTGTGGTACTGTCAGCAGTGTGAATTAACCCATGGTTATTTTCCTAGCAGAACAGTGAGAAGAGTAATTTAATGCCAGAAGTATCTTCTGGCATTAAACTTTTGACTGTTTATCAATACACTAACAGCAGTGGATGAAAAGTGCTCAGCATGCCGTGTCTAGAACACAGGCTGTAGTCAGATTCCTGAAGCCCAGAAAAACCAACCATATCCTGGGCTGCATCAAAAGCAGCGTGACCAGCGAGTCAAGGGAGGTGATTCACCTCTGCCCTTGTGAGACTCCACCTGGAATATCGCATCCAGTTCTGGGGCCTCCTGCACAAGATTGACCTGGAGGTGTCGAAGTGGGTGCAGAGGAGGGCCACAAAAATGATCAGAGTGAAGGAACACCTCTCCTACAAGAACAGCTGAGAGAGTTGGGGCTGTTCAGCTGGGACAAAAGAAGGCTCCAGGGAGAACTTATTGCAGCCTTTCAATAAAGGGGACTTATAAGAAAGACAGATGATTTTTACCAAGGCCTGCAGTGACAGAAGAAGAGGAAACAGTTTTAAGCTGAAAGAATGTAGGGTTATATTGGATATAAGGAAGGCATTTTTTCAAATGAGGGTGATGAGACACTGGAACAGGTTGCCGAGAGAAATTGTGGTTGCCCCATCCCTGGAAGGGTTCAAGGCCAGGTTGGATGGGGCTTTCAGCAAGCTGGTCTCATGGAAGGAGTCTCTGCCTTTGGCAGAGGGGTTGGAACTATATTTAAAGGTCCCTTCCAAACCAACCCATTCTATGATTCCATGATTTTATCATTCTGTGAAGGAACTCTGAGGGTTTCTGATTTAATATTGAAGTTCCCTGAACTCCTTTTAAGCAGCTAACAGTAAATTCAGAGGAAGCATAGTAATAGAACAGACTTCACTTCTCTTAAAATGAAGGTGAACTTCCCTACAAGGCTCCTTAAAAGAACTGCCCAATTACATGAAATTGCCACAGGAGGAGTACAAATCTTAGCAGTCAGAGTTTACCAATGGTATGGGAGGTTTTAACAATGTAAACCAGAAAGTATTGACTCCAGCAACACTCCGATAATCTTTGTGTCAAATATAATAGACTGCCCCAGAACCTCATTTTTGGACAACTCCTTGCTTGATGCAATTTTAGTCTACCAACTCCTATGTGTTCAAGCAACACCTCTAAGTAAGCTCTTAATGCAAAGCCTTCTACATCCTTATTTTGAAAGCAGTCCCTCTATTATATGGTAGCCCACCACAGCTGTCATCATATGACATTAGTATCTGCATGGCAGAAATCTGCCTGTGTCCAGGCTTGTCTGGAATCCCTCTGGTCTCTCAGCAGAGGCTTAGCTGAAGCCATACAGCCTTTAGCCATCTCAGAGTGTGAGTTAAGTTTGCTCATGTCTGCTAGTGAAAAATAAGGTGCATCTGTACATTAAGTGGAGACTAGTCATAAACTGCTCAAATTCCTGATGCTATCTTCCTTTTTCACATGTAATAAATTCCATTTCTTTTTGCTGTCTTCCCTTGAAATGGTATTTTTATTTGTATGGTTTCAGCAGAATTGACTTCTGCTATCCTAAAACCACTCAAATTTCGCTTTTGCGGTTTGGGGTTTTTTTAGGGGAAGGGGGTGTTATTTGTTTGCTTTTAAATTTAGTGCCATGCATGGGTCCTGCAACTCTTTTAGCATGGCAGCTTTTATATTCTTAGCTAGCTCCCACGTGTGTAAGCAGTGTTCACGCAGAAGCCATTAGCTTACATATCTGTTATTAATAATATATAAAAAAATAAATCTTAAAAGTCTTCAGAGGCTGACTATGCCGATTTTAGAAGGTTTATAATTTTATAACCTCTAAGTACTGGAGGGAAGAGATGGATATCTAGCTGGTTTTGCAATACTACCCAAAAATTGCCATGCCTAAAGACAGTCCTGAGTAGTGGTTTAGTGTTCTAGCTGAGCTGGTCAATGGGTTTTTTTGGTCTGCTTTTATTTGATACTCAAAGTGAAATGTCAAGAAAATCACTCTTAATTTTTACCCTGCAAAGAAGTGTTCCAAAGAAGAGCAATACAAAATATCAAAAAATCCTCTACGTAATATCCTACTATGATATCTCACCATCTGAAAGAAATAACTTATAAAAGGCTAAATCTAATGTGTACATTTTAAAACAGATCTCCCGTACACATTTGACAAGAATACCTTGGCAACACAAAGAAGGAGCCTCTCTACGGGCTCCTGTACAGAGGAAGGAATAATACAATGTTTTGAAGTAGTTGATGTTTATTAAGTTGCCAAAGTGATTTTTTCTTGGTTTGCTTTATTAATTTATGTTTTAAATGTTGGGCTAATGAACTACTTCTTAATTATGTGGTTTTGTAAATACTTATGTGAATGAGTTGACCTACTGCAAACATGCTGAATGGTACATCCCAATACATTTTAAAATCTCTAGTAAGTTGTACCAAAGGAGAATGATTTAGACATCAATCTGACTTCCCCTGCATGAGTTCTACAACAAGAAGCAATGCTTAGAAAAACTCAGAATGAATTCTTTGAAGGATAAAGAAAAAGCAAAAGTGATAGATTACTAGGAAAAGTGCTCCAGTGCAGAAATCCTGTAAGAATGTAGAACAGTCTCCAAACTAATGGAAGCTGCATTGCTCCAAACATTAAAAAAACCTGTCAAAATGCCAGAGAACTTGTTGGGATAAGGAACTATCCTCCACTGGCTCTGTAACAGAGGAATTAAATGACCTCATTAAGAAGTCTTTTCTATCTAGGACACTGGAAAAGAAATCCCACTGTTTGTTCATATAAGGTAGAAAGACGTTCCGCAGACTAAAGCATAACTTCACACAAGCCTTGTGAATTACTCAAAGTGCTGAAAACTCCTGAGAAGAACCAGATATTTGCAGCTGCTGCCAGTGTGCCATAGCATACCATTCCATTGCAGTGCTTGGCGCTACAGTAGTAGCTCATTTAAAATTAATTTAGTTTTCATTAATAATAATCCAGGGCACATTTAGACCGTAGGCCACTACTTTGCATTTGAAACCTATGAGATCATGATGTGCTAACAAAGAGAGATACCATAGCTTGGAAAGCAAATGCACAGCACAATACAAGCAAATATGCATAGCACATAGGGCCTCTGCCTTCAGTGCAGCAGATTATGTTTAGACACCTTAAAAGTCTCTCTCTGGTCACTCACCTGTATTTGTTTCATACAATGGGTGCCAGTAGATGGCTTTGCTACTCAGAGACCCGTCTGCAGAGAAGCTAGATTTAAACACAAGCACTTTTGCCCTGAGAGCACAGGGTCCTGCAGCATACCTTCTTCTGGGATCAGGAATCTGACTCCAGCTCAGGCAGCAGCCAGACTTACTAAAGGTTTCTCAGCAGCACAAGCAGAACTGACTTAGGTCACATCAAATATGGGGTGAGAACAGGAAGGGGTGGCCAAGATCCCTTCTCCTCCTAGCACGGTAAAAGGAGACATCGGAAGCACCAGTGTCCCCTCATAAGAAAGCAGCACCGACCCCATTTGCAGACTGGTTCCTTTGACACCTTTGAATCCCCCCTCCATCTTCCAGGCAAGGTGAAAGGGTCAGCACGGCCTTGCAGAGCTTGAGTGAAGGCACAGGGAGCAGTCAGCTGGCAGCAGCCCCCGCCTCAGACAACGTGCTCTTCCAGGCAGCCAACTCCTTTGCCTGGCCTATGCCTAGCACCAGCCTCACAGTGGTCTTCTACCTCTGCGGAAGTTCCGAAAGCCACAGAGAAAAGTCACATTTAAACATTTAAAGACTATGCAGAAAGCTGTAGTGGTAGTGGCTATTTTTGGATGTATATTTTCTCCCTTCTTTTGTTGCTTCTAAGTATCTGCCACACACCTTGTCTATACCAACCCTCCCACTGCTGTTATCACCAGTATAGCTGAACAACAATATGAAAGCTGAGACAGAATTACTATAGAAATAAACTTTGGCACACCTTTTCCACTCTGTTCCCCCTCCTGGTCTGAGAGACACTGCTTTTTTTGTGTGCTTAATTGCATAGGTTGCAACAGGTTTCACAGTGTTATTGGAACCATGCAAATTACCACCACCAACTATGCTTTTGGAAAATAACAGATATAAAGTGAGTGGAATTATCTCACAACCAATGGCTGTTTGCTTGAGGGTTTTTGTTTGCTTTTTTGTGGTTGATTTTGAGTTTTTTTAATGGAAGTGTGAAAACTGCTTGGCTGTGCATTTCTTTTGCACTGGTGGCTGCAAACATTTCCAATGCAACAAAGAGAAAGGAGCTTTGGTACGATTAGATGGCCAGTTGCTAGGGACTAAAGCTTCTCCAGCCTGACCCAGTGCTCAGTGTTCTCTCCAACTTTCTGTTCCTGAATTAGACATTAAACATACTAAGGCTGGTGAGAGAAACACTCATGGATGCTGAATCGTCTTTCACTTGTTTACAGCACTGCAAAGCACCCAACACTGCCTTGCTTTCTGACAGGTGCCATTTGGCCAGTACGTTCCACAGGTCCGTGGTATCATTACCATCCACATGACATGGAAACCAGTCCCAATTCCACCGAATACAAGAACATTTTCTACCGTGCCCCAGCACCTACTTGCTGTGTTAATCAAACAACTGTTCCATAGCACGTTATGGTCAACACTGCTTGACCTGAAGAAAGAGACAAACTACAGTCCTGAAAGTGAAACAGTTTAGATCCCAAGACCACACCTCAGAAAAATCAATTTTTTTAAAAAAATACAAACCTTCCAGAGCATGCTCCCTGTTGGGTCAGATGGCTTTCCCCTGCCCCAACTCAACTGGTATGCATATATGCATATGTACCCATATACAAAATACCTCAAAAATAGCTAAAGACATTAAGAAACACTTAATAATTTTTTATTCATCTTCATTTATCAGCCTAGAACTTTGAGAACTTAAACTACGAGTTGTCTCCAATGAGATAGCCCTATTCAAGTATTGTGAAAAGATCTGTTGCTGAATTCTTCAAGTCTGAAGAAGTGTCGGCATTTACAAAGACCAACGAGGAGGAAAAAAAGGAAGATAAATTGCATCAGCTCTGCTGAAAATTTGTGCAATTAGTTTAGTAACTGGACCACAATGAGGGGCCCTTTCTTGCTTCCAGTTACAGTCAAAGACAGAATTAAAAAGAAGTTTTGAAATGCAGTTTGCTGTTCTGATTTAGTAAAGTTTTCCAGAACTTGGTGACAACCTGCTCACATGAACTGAAGGATCCCCAACTGTCTTCTCAATCACATATAAATACCATATCCCTCACACAGCAGCTTTGAGCAATATTTCAAAAGCAAGAGTTGCATAGCTGATTCAGAGTAGTGAGCAAAGAATGTAAATTCCATTTTGAGAACTTTTGGTCTACTAAGCCCTCTATTGCTCCACAAGACCTGTCAGGTTCTGTCTGGAACAGGGGTTCTTTACCACCCTGTTTTTTGGTGCTAGGTTTAATAATGTCTAAAGTGCTTATATGTTAACAGGCTTGATGGGCAAGCCATGTAGGACCGATGTCTCTTCTCACTTCTAGCTTGCCTTGGAGTCATGTAAAAGCTGTGGAAACTCAGGACTGCTTTTCTTCTGCCAGACTTCTGTATTAACTTTGCTAGAAGCTGCCTCTGAAGAAAACTGTGATACTTTCATGGATTACTTTGAAAAAGAAACTGGCCAACAAATTCATTAAACACTTGGCAATTACTTCTAAAGCACAGTGGAAAGCTGGATAATACTTGGATGGAGAAGAAAGTGGAAAAATGAGCAAACTATTCCATCTTTAAGAAACCACAAAAGGTGGTAAAAAAGCAACCAACCTTCTGGCATAGGAAATCCCAGCCTATTCAGAATAATCTAAGACTACAGAGGGAGACAGTCAGTAAAACTCTTCAACAGAATAGCTTCCTAAGCAGTTTAGGAAATACCTTTTTTCACACACCTCCCTGCCCCAAAGAGGGCAAAAATCCTGCCTAATTACTGGACCAAACAAAACTGCTTGTAGTTTGCAGTTGATTATGGGAATGATTTAATGCAGCCTACTGGAAGGACACTTCTAAACTATGACTGTTTGAAAAAAAAAAAAAAACCAGCAGAATTTGTTCTATTCTCCTGGCAAAATACCAATACAGGCAACTACATTTCTCCAAATTGAAATATGTTTGCAATTGTCTGACTGGTGTGTTCCTTCACGCTCTTCTTCATCTTTTGCTCACTAATGTTGCTAACCATTGGATAACCAGTAGTTGGTGCACCTACACTCAAACAAAATAATTTCAGAACTGTTGTTAAGGATGCAGCTGTTTAAAAAGATATCAGCTTGCAAAAAAATCCCCTATTTTCAAATAACTGATACAATTTACAGGAGTTGTATCATAAATATTTATAGCAACACAATGTCTGAGTTCAACCAGAAGGCAGAAATCAGTTAGAGAGATATTTTTATTTAAAATACCAACCAACGGCACAGGACATTACATCATCCTGTCTAGTTTGTACACTATTTTAAGTGAAAGACCACATTCCACTCTCTCAGATCAAAAACCCAAAGGCACTCCTATTTTAGCCAGAACATAAGAACAAGGAGTTTTCCACTGAAGCAAAAGTTTTCCAAAGTCTCTACATCCCTATGGCAAGACTATTTCTCCAAGAAGGAAGCACAGCAACATCTCTCTCTGACAATTACTTTGAACAGCAGGATGAGATTTAAGAAAGAACATTTCATCACATTCAATACAGGCACAACCCTTCAAGAAGAGGTGAATGAAGAAAAGAAAAGCTTCAATAAGCCTATCACAGGTGATCTGGATGCCCAATTAGTTATTTGCCACAGAAGCAGACCTTTAGGTCTAACAAAAGAAAGCTTGTGAGTTTTGGTAAAATATTTCAAAATGAGAACTGCTCAAGTTACAAGACATTAAGACATACACGTTCCTACTCTTGGATCTTCTGATTCGTTAAGCAGCCACTGAGGGCAATTGATATTAAGTAATTAATTTTGTAACTGAAATGTTGCAAGTGTACTGACACCCTTCCTGAAGTTACAAGAACCAGAGACAAGAAACTTGACCAAAACAGATATGACACTGTTTTGTGGTAAATCACAAATTAAATTGTAAATTTGTTTGATTAAATTGTATCACCTATTTGTAAATAGCAACTTTTTTGCAAGCATGTGTCTTTTGTAGAGGGGCATCCACAACAACTACTCTGAAGTAGATTATTTTGCTTAATAATTATTTTGCTTACAGGTGCAACAAGTACTAGCTATCACTCCTTGTGCAAAAGTCCCAGATAAAAAGTTTGTCACATGCAGCTGTCTGGGGGAAAAAGCTTTCAAGAGCATCACAGCCATATAAACACAAAATCTCAAATCCAGAATTTACAAAGGAAGTCAGGATAGTATAGTGATACATGCAGACAATATAATTCTACAGTCCACACAATAAAACTTGCAAATAAATAACTAATTTTAATGCATGTAATCTTTGTTTTAACTAAGATAAAAAATCCATAAGTAGTAGTAAACCAGTGTCAAATGTAAAAGATCACACAAATAAAAAGAAAAGCAGGGTGATATCTCTATAAAATGCATGCAGAGATAGAAGGCTAAGTTACTGGTACTTAGCAGGACCATCTTCAGGACTTGTGGACTGCAACATGAAATGTTGGTTAACTAAGCAAAACCCCCCAAAATTAGAATGTCATTTTCCTCAAAACCCTGCCATTAACCAAAGGCTATTCATCCTCTCAGCTGTGGATTATACAGCTGTTATTAACAACCTTTGAAAATGAAACAAAATATTTTCATTTTACTTCTAACAGAGCTTGTAATTTTCTCTCACTATTGCTAAAGCATCTGAGACCACAGGATAGCCCTGAGTTGTACTTAATGTCACTAAAATGTACTGTTTAAAGAGCCAGAGCCACTAAAATGAAAACACTAGTACAGTTTTGAAAGTCTTGACTCCTTCAATTAAGATTTAACACCCTTGTAGAAGTGCAGTGATTTGTTTCAACAGAACAGAGGTGCTGACGCTGTATGGCTTAGAGTGCCATAGTGCCAAACCCTACACCCTACTAGACCACATCAAATTAGACACTGACCAACGGTGGCATTCCCAGCACTGCTGTTCCATCACCCCCACACTGCTGCTTTTCTTTAACATCCCTCTCCTGTATTTTCATACAGAGCTGTGCTACTGCTATTTGCTTACCATGTCTGCTCCAGCTTGGGAATGGCTCAGAAATGAGTCAAAAGTGGCCATTTCCACCAGATGATAGTGCTCCTCCACCCCGAAAGTAAAAAAGCAGAACTCCTCTGCACTGGAAATCAGTGGGGGGATTTTGGTGTAAGAGGAATGAGAGGGGAAAAGAGGTCAATGCACTGGAGCTATAAGGAGCACCCTGTGAACCCAGCACCATTTTATGCTGCAAGCTTTATTATGGAAGGAATGATCATTACATGAGAAGGGAAAAAAAATAGAAAATCATTATGATAAAACATTCAAATGGCATTGACCACTGTTCTCCAGACACTGGATCAGGCTTTTGTAAACTCTTCCTATCCAGCTTTCCCCAGAGTTGCTCCAGATTCACAGTGTGAGTGAGAACAGCAATTTTTTTGAAATACCAATCCAGTATTTGTCAGACACCTGCCCCCCACTCTTCCTTCCCCATCTAAAACAACAACACCACCACTTACCTGCTTCTGGATCTGGAGGAATCCTCCACATATACAAATTGAAGTCATCAGAGCCCGAAAGGATGTACTGTTAAGAATAAAAATAAAAGCCATTTACCACAAAGTATCACCTGAATGATGCTATTTTACTATTGATCTAGTTCCTCCAAACCAAAAATGAGAAAAAATGGATAATTTGCATCATTCTTTGCACCTCACTCATCAATTTACATTTAAATGGGGATTAAATACCAGCACGAAAATGTTGCATGCATAAATGGACCAAAATTGAAAGCCATACTTCATATATCTAATGCCTACTGCCCAAAGTGTATGTTTGCTTTGCTAAATAAGGCTATGGTTGGCTTGAATATAAGCATGTCTAGATCTAGATCACACTCTCTATTTTGCAGCCTGCAACTCTGGTCTTTTTTGATGTTGAAACCTTTCATTGTTTTTTCTCATCTCCTGAACTACCAAGGAGAACTCCATCAAACACATAGCTAAGAAGAGAGCTACCATGCCCATTACACACAAGCAAGTCCATTACTCATCAAGCCAGACACGTCTACCAAGACCATCAAAAGTCAGTCACTGAGAATAATCTTGAACACCAAACAAAAATCAAAGCTAAACATTCACTGTCAGCAGGTCTCAAGTGGTTTAAACTGCCCCCCCCCCTCACATTTATCACACTATTCATTTTTTTCCTGCTCATAGTTACTCTGAAGAGATGGAAGGCTGCCCTTTTTCAACAGTGCACAAACGATAAACAATCTCTTTACTGTGCAGAACTTCAGGCAATATGCAATTTAAAGTAGCTTAATATACTACAAGCAGGCACTGGAATGACAGGTGACATTTGACGTGGCAAAAGGCTTATGCCTCTCAGTTCGGAGAGGCCACAAACTGTGCCTTGCCTCCAAACACTTATTCTTCAGTAAATGACAGGGAGTACAGTTCATTTCTCCCCCAAATTAGAGATTAAATGACACGTAGTGGAACCAATGGCAGATTCCAGTTCCAGTTATACTGGTGTAGACAGTGTAAATCTCTATCCCTCAACTGACATTAGGCTGCAGTTTAATCAATACAGTCAAGAAGCTGGGTTTTTCATTTTATTATTATTATTAGGTATGGGGAAAGGGAGAAACAGAAAGAAATTGAGCCAGTTTGTCCCTTTTCTAACCTTTGATGAGAGACAAATTCTGTTTTGCTTGGCTCAGATATAACTAGTTTCTGCCTTTCATCCTCCAGGGACACATAAAATCATCAGGCAAAGTAACATCAAGCAGTGAGGAGACAAGTTCTGGAATAACACAGGACTGAGAAGCAAATAAACAAAAATATACACTATCACAGAAAGAAAAGGCTATAAATTTGCATATATTCTGTTTGCAATGCTAATTACATTAGTGCAGTGTTCGGATCTTTCTTGTCACAAAAAGGCAATAACGAACCACTAAAATCCCTTCTCTGGTTTCCTGCTATCATAATCCAACCATTCTTTTTTCCCTCATTTTTAAGAAAGCAGGATGTGAGTAAGCCCTTATGAATGCAATTCTGCTCATTTTCTGACAGGTAAGAAGCACAGATCAAACAAAAGCTCCTTTAAAAGCCTGTGCACACTAGTTCAGCATCACTCATAAACTCATACTTTCCAAGCCAGAAAGTTATTTCTACAAGCCAACATGTTCAAGCACTTAGGCAATTTACCTTCCAAACGGACCTGACGGTGCCAGGAATATGTGCTTCCCCTTTCATTTGACTGCTCATAAATGTTAGCCCACAGCAGGCTGAGCCACTGTGCCAAAACTCCATGGATTAGGGCTCATATAGGAAACATCCCAGCAATTAGGAAGAAAGCACCTCTAATATGTTTTGTTAAAAAAATGCTACACGGAAAAAAAAAGTCTTACTTATATAGAGATGTTGCCAACTGTTACTATTTATTACCAAATTGTGTTGTTAAAGCAGCAATTAGCTTGCCAAGGACACATGAGTAGAAACAGACTTATAACTAAAACACCTAGAAAACTCAGTATCTTGAATTTATGACCATGCTTTCCCCCACCCTCCCCAATATCACAAACCAGCAATGACAGGGCCCCAAAGTGATAGATTTCCGATATCCTGCACGAGGCACACAAGACAGAAGAAACATGTTATGTACGTGCCAGGAATGGAGCGTGAGACTCTTCAAACGTGCTCCCAAAATTATTTGCAGAGGAACATTCTGTGTATCCTGTAAGACTCAATGGTCAGTTGTGCAGGAAATCTCATGTGCTGCCCATGGAGTAATATACTGCCTGCAAAGACCACTGACCCCAGCATACTCTTGTCTTGCTTTGGAGATAGCAGAATTTAGAGTGCCCTTGCAGTGATGTGTAGTAACAGCAACTTGATGCACTGTCAGGAGTGTAAACAGGGGGTCAAGACAAGCAGTTATTCCCCTTAGGTGGCATTTCTGAAGCCACACCTGGGGGATTGTGTCTGGCTTGGGTCCCCCAATACGAGAGCGACACTAACAAATCGGACAGAGAGCGGACAAGAGGGCTGCTGCAGCTGAGGGCCCATGACCTGCAAGGAAAACCTGAGGGAACTGGTCTTGTTTAGCCAGAAAAAGAGAAAGGGAAGGGACAAAGTCGCCCTCAACAGTTTCCCACTCTTCAAAGAAATACTGAGCAGCCAGGGACAGACTCTTCTCAGAGGCATGCAGTGGATACCCAGGAAGCAACAGTCACAAGTCACAGTAAGGGAAATTCCAGCTGAGCACAAAGGAACAGCATGTTCAGGAGCGTAACAAACACTGCAACACAGCCCCAGAAAGATGGTGGAATCTCCACTCTTGCAAGTCCAAAATTTACCTGAACAATTCCCTGAGCAATCTGATCTGACTTTGAAGATGCTCTGCTCTGAGAAGCATCTTAAGTCAGGTGATCTCCAGAGCTCTCTTCTCACTGATTTTCTTCAAAGATTGCCAAAATAAAAAGGGAAATAATTGTCTTGGTGGATTGGGATTGGGCTTTGGGTTACAAGGGGGAGAGGAAGGAGGAGGGGAGAAGTGGATAGTGTCAGGAAAATGTGCACCTGAAACCTTTACACTCCATCAGATATCACAGCTTCATGAAAATACTAATGAGAAGACAAACTTAGGCCACAGAGGATCTGCAGTTCAGCACATGGACTTGCAGAAATGAAAGTGATCACAATTTGGGGAATTTAAAGGAAGAAATTGACAAAGTACCTTAAAATGGTTCAAAGAATGATGGAATGA
Source organism: Mohoua ochrocephala (assembly GCA_013398855.1). Taxonomy (NCBI): domain Eukaryota; kingdom Metazoa; phylum Chordata; class Aves; order Passeriformes; family Acanthizidae; genus Mohoua; species Mohoua ochrocephala. The sequence continues at coordinate 198,299 of VZTA01016820.1, forward strand.
CTGGGGCTGGAAGGGACCTTCAGAGGTCATCTGGTCCAAACCACCTGCTCACGCAGGGCCACCTAGGAGCTGACTTCCCAGGACTGTGTCCAGATGGCTCTAGAGTATCTCCAATGGCAGAGATATTCAATCCAATCCTACCAACTTAAAAGGACCGTGAAGTCCTTCACTTCATTATCATTTTCAAGCCTAATGACATTTGCACTGATCAAACACACTTGGCTAAAGTATTCTGGAGTGAATTAGGAGAAAATAAGTAGGAATGAATTAAACATCTGCAATGCAATTATGCCCAGTCACAGAACAAGCTCAGCTCGGGATCTGAGCTGAAAAAGCACTTATGGCTTTAATCTTGACACAAGACAGCCATTAGTAAATGCCAAAAGCATTAACTGATAAAGTCATGTACACAAGTTTGATGTTGTAAGCAATGGGCTGTGAGTAGTGAACTTTTTATACAAAATTAAATTTTATTTTAATGGTTAAGTCTGCCAGTAATCACCAGGAACTGATTATATTCCACAAAATATCCAAGTATTTTGTATCTCCGCCATTACACTGCCACCACTGTAGCAGCCAGCATTGTTTTCCCCTCTCTCTTTCCCTGTAAGGATACGTGTTTGGGGTACATGTTTTCCTGCTGTTCCTGTTGAATCCCCATATGCATTCCTCTTGGTTTTTTTCTGTAAGACTAGGTGATATGGGTCTGACAAGTAGAAAGTGGCTTTTCTGGCCAAGACCAAGAGATTGCCAGAAGAACAACCTCATGACTGCAGCCATTGCAAGAACAGTGTGCCACATGAAGCTTCAAGAGTGGACGTCCAAGCTGCCAAAGTCAGAAACACACCTGATGTCACATTTGGAAAAACCCCTGCATTCCAATTAGTATTCTCTGCACAAGACAATTAGAGCCTAAGGCCTCTAGAGAGCACAGCTGGACTGATGTTACTAGGACATTTCCATGACCATCTGTGAAATTTTTTCTTTGATGTATTCCTTACTAATATAACAAGAAGCCAATATTCTCCTCACTAGTTCATAGTTGGAGAATAAGGATTAAGAAAACGAAAAAGTCAGTCCCTACTACTAGAAAAGTCAAAGAAATAATCACTATTAAGTTCACCAAACTTTAGTTAATAAGGCTCAAATCCTGAGAGAATGGAGTAGACTTTTTAAAAGGAAGGAACAGAAAGGGAAAAAATAGAAGGGCTTGGGGAAGAGTAGATGAAAGAATGTCATCCTGCATATGGTTAGACTCCACTTTAATTGTGAACAAGGATTTTTGGTCCTGAGGGGATGCTGGAAATGTAATTCCTAGCAGAGTACCTTCTATTCACTCACTTTAAGAACAAAAGCTCAGATAATCAAATCACAGAGGCAAGCCAGGGGGAGGCAAAAACATGTGCATTCACAGAGGCAACTAAATAGCTAAGACATCAAGCACTGTCCTCCTTCCGCCCTCCCTCCAAAGACACACTCAAGCTGAACAGAACCTCAAGAACCACTGCAGTGCTGAATTAGGAATCAGACCAGACCCTGCATGAGGAGCTCAGATGTCTGGGGGGAACAGACCAATATTAAACCCACCTGTTTCATTGTCTGCCTTTTTGCTGCTGTGTATGACCAGGACTTCAGAAATCAACATTTACAATATTCAGATGAACACAACATTAGACAGAAGAAACACTTGCTGTTAATATTGGAGTTTTTTTAGAAGGGCAGAGTCAGTTTCTATGCCTAGCTGTTAGCAACAATGACAGGAAAAGGCTTCCAGATGACTCTGAGCTGCTGATTCAGAAGTTTGCCTTAGAAGGAAGAAAACTCTCAGGCGTGGTTAGAGTCTGCTCCTGGGAGAAAACACCAATTCAGTCTGAGTTTCAAGTACGCATAAAATGCTTAAAATGAACAACCATCAGGAATCTGAAAGAATTACATTGGACTAGCGCTCCCCACTCATTCCTCTGTAACCCTTCTCATTTTCTCTCTCCCCAAGGAAATTACAGCAGTTGATATAAATAAATGAAGATCTAATCTGCTGCTATAGTCTCGTAACAGTAGCATTAGCATTGCATTTTGCGGAGTTCTACCACTCTGGGGAATTTATTTTTTGTTCTTAGCGCTGCCAGTTTGAAAGCTTTCGAAATCCCACAAGCTGCATTTCCTCAGGTGCTACTGAATATGGATTATTTCAATAAAATTTTATCTAAATCGCACCTTATTTTAGTTTCCAATATCCCCATTTCCTGCTCCTATAAAATGTCCTATTGCTTATGACCTATATCAGAGAGATTTTTGAGCTTTTGGCCCTAGATAAGGGACTAGCAGATGTGGATTGTGTTTCCAAAAGTACCAGCAAGTCTCCTGAATAGCCCTACTAATGTAGGGGAGAACAAGAGGAATGTAGGAGACTTTGTCTTAAATGCACAAATAGAGAAGCACCATCACCATATAATTATAAATAAAAGCACAAGCAACAGGTAAAGGCACAGAAATGATAACCATTAAAAAGTGAGTACTGCTAAGTTACTAGCAGGAAAATGCTTGTCAGACTCAAGATTCATGCTGCTGTTTACAGCTTTGAAAGAGACTAAACTTCTTAAATCTCAATTCCCACTCACTTGGGCATGTCTGCCCTTTCTTCAGAGGGGCCAATGAAACTTGGGGCGGAAAAGATCAGAGCAGACAGAATTTTTCTCATGGTTTTAGTGAGCTGTCCCTTAGCTTCTTCAAGAAATGCAAAACCCACATGCTGGGGAAGAAGCACAGAGGCATCCAAATTTAAAAGTTATGCTGGTGCTTTGCACATCTCCTTCAAGATACAGGATGTACAGGCCCTCTATTTTACCTGTAACATAACATAATTCATGGGTGGGGTGTGGACTTTTGGTTCTTTTCCTACAACAACAGATAAAGAATCTGGTTTGGGGCAGTCTGCTAGGCTCAAGTCTTAATTCCCCTTGAGACTTGCACATCACTTCTGTGGTGGAATATGCACCGATAGGCATTGAGGAAACCACAATTTGACATGAAGCATCACTGAAGTCTGAAAAATATTGTTTGTCCAAAAGAGATTGGAATTCACAGCAATCAGCTGTGGAAAAGGAATCCATTTACATGAAGAATATAAAAACTGTGTATTTATCCAAGGAGGAAAGGTTTCCTAAGTAAACAGAGCTTACGCCATTTTGTTCTTTGTGGCAGCCCTCTGTCTCGAAGAACTTCTAAGCCTAACGGCCAATTTCAAATTTGAGAGAGGACCTGAAGATTCCAGAATTATGGACTGTCCAGAAATATTCTTTTACAAAAGGGCAGCTGTCACACAGAGGGGAGAGAGATACCCTGTAAGTAGCCACTGAAAACAAAGCAGTACCATAGATATATCCTACTGACTAAACATCAGGAAACCCAAAAGGGAAGTCGAAATCCCAATATCATGACAATCTGCTTCTCATGGAACTATTTCAAGGGGGATAAACAAGCTATAAACAAAAAGAAGCAAAAAGTAAGAAAGCTCCCCTCATACACACATGCATATTTGCGTGTGATTGTGTATATGCCTGTATGCGTATTTGTATGTATGTATGTGTATAAAAACCACAGCCATGAGCACAGGTCTTGTTATACATTACATGTTTTGTATGAAAAGTATTTGACAGAATACAACCAAATTTTCTTTATAGCTCCTTCTAGACCTTTTGTGGTGCCAAGATTGCTCTACATATCTTCCTTACAAAAAAAGCTTCCCTCCGCTATTTTTCCCATTTTTAAAAATGATGGATAATTTACAATTTGATCATAATTTCATGTTGTCTGCATTTCCTGCAAGTAGAAAACCCACAGATTTGCTTGCAATTCGTCTTTCTATTGTTAGAGTACCTACTAACCAGATGGGAAACAAGGTAAGGACACAGCTGTGGAGGAGGAGAAGACTTTTTCCTTTTCAAAAGGCATCAAGAAACAAAGAAGTAAGGAAACAACAAGGCAAAACAATTAAGAAATAAACAACAGTGAATTAGTCAAGTATTTCCATCTCTTTGCAATTCCTGATCTGTCAGGCTGGTACCTTTATGTTGATGAACCTAGGTGTTGATGAATCTAGGTTTGTAGTATAGAGTTCCCACTGAGTACAGCTTGAAAGACTGCTGCAATGATCACTGGCTGACTTCCTCAGCAGGTATGTTCCCACCCATGTCTTGTGCTAACACTGCCACTCCTAACAGCAGCGGTCTGATTCAGTAGCTACAGCAGTAAAACCTCATACAAATTGCCATGAGTCACTCAGTACAGTATTGCCATTTATGTATTTCAGCCAGATTCTGTGGGGGTCAGATGGGTGCCAGCACAGCCCAAGGGAAGTACAGGATGTCCCCCCAAGGGCATACTGCCTTGTTTGTACCTCAAACTGCAACCCCAGTCAGAGTGGCTGACTCCTTGTAGCAGCTCTCACTGTCACCAACTAGAGAAGTTCTTCTCTCCAAGGCAGTTAACAGGAGATGACAAAATAATGAGCAGTCACCTGTGCAAGCTACTAACCTCGTATTCCTGTCTTTCAAAGAAAAAACATAAAGTAAGAGGAGACATAACTGAGGAAGCTCTCTCTGAGATGTGTTCTGGAAAACTTATCGCTAAGAAAAGAATTTGCCTACAAGATATCTACACAACCTTTTATCTTCTGCTTTATAATAAATTCTGGAGCACAAATTACAGGGTTTTTAAAAAATGTTTAACAAAGTCAAAGAGGTCTCACAACACTGTGAAAACAGACATCTTTTTTCATTCGAGCCAGGACAGCCTGTACTCTTTACATACTAACCTGTACTCTTTGAGACTGTTTTTCAAGAGGCTGAAACTGGCACAAAAAAGAGCTTAAAAGTTTTCCGTCTCAGCCTGAGAATCAAACAGGTGCGTCCAAAAGGCTTTTTAACAACAGAAGCTTTGTTCCTCAGTAAGCATGCCTATCTCATGAACTGGAAAAAGTAAAGCTGTGACACAGCAGACTGGAGAAATACAAATTGCTTCTAGTACATAAATTTCAAAGCCAAAAATTTGTATTCCCACTCCCTAAATCCCTAATCTTATAAGCAGCCAACTCTGTGTGGGGCAATTTCAAATGCTTACAGAAGCATCATTGGAAACAATCCATCAACATTTTCACAGCTGCCTTTTTGCAATGCAGAAAGGCCGTAACAGTAATTTTATTAATGAACAAAAGCAACTTAGAAATCCTTACTGAGGATTTCTGTGGCAGGGAAAATATTTCTATTACATTACAAAGAAATCAACAAGTTTATCTGAGCATATGAGAGGTGCTACTAAACTACAGATCTCCTGTGATGTACTATGAGGGACACAAAGCCTGCAGAATTCAAAGCCTCCTGAGTCTGAGTTCCACTCCACCAGAATTTAGTTTTAGTATGGGTCCTTTTGGGCTTATGTGTTGCTGTGCAGATGTCTAAAAACCTCCCCAAAGGGCTTATAGGAATGCAGAAGAGAAGGGAGACAGGAAATGGGGCTGGCAGGATGCACCAGGAACGGGGGAAGAAGCAATCAGAACAAGAAGGGTTAAAGAAAACTCATAGCTCCTGCTGTCAAGACCTTGACTCGGAAGAGACATTTTCAGTATGACCCTCCCAATGTCAATTACCAAAAACAATGGGGAAAAAATGAATAAATAATTTCACTGCTAGCTAAATCTCATGTATGAGCTTTATACGTATGTATTATGCATATAGCTGGAATTTAAACTGCTACTTAGACAAAGCAAAAACCAAAATACAGTCTCATCAGTAATTCTTGCAAGAAACCAAATTTAAGGCAGAGTAAGACATCGATTTTCTTTTTATCCAAGCACAGCAATATATTTGCACACTGAATGCTTTTCATATATTGAGAAATGCTGACTGCAATAAACTACTATTCATTAGGAAGTCTTCTGTGCACAGGAAACTTACAATACATTCTCTCAAAGAATAATTCCCTTTCTTCTTGCTAGTTCTCAAACCTAGACATTGATAAGCACTACTTCCCATGAAAAATGACCTTCAAATTAGATGACACAAAGAACACCACGGAAGAAAAGTTCTCTTTCTTTACAAAGGCAATATACAACCATACAAGACCCTTGGCACCTATACAGCTAACCTTGGTTTTGGAAGAGTTACATTCATGTCATAATTCTGTCCTGCAAAAAGCTGGCTTGTCCCTAACCAGGGCTATTTAGAACACCGATTTCAACATAATGAGGGCTGTAACTTTATAGGGAGTTGGAGCAGCCTTGCAGTACCGTGAGCAGTGCATTCCTGAAACTCTCCTATACCAGTGTAATGTCAACAGAAAAGGCTGAGTGGTGATGTAATGTCTGAGGGCATGCCAGAGTCAAGACACTTTTTGTTTGATTCACAGGGTACAAGTTATTTCTCCCCACCCCCGCCTTTTTTAAACAGGCAATACGCAGTTGATTTTACAACCACAAGAGTTACAGAGCCTCACATTATCTACACAGGGAAAAAACAGGAATGAACCGATAGCATTCATCATTGTGACACAGGCAACAATCCTTGAGCAAGAAAAACTTTGGGACTATTTCAGTTTGGTTGCGTTTTGTGGTTTCTTTCCAGGCCTTTTTTATGCTGTTGCCCATCACTACAGCCTCTGAGGCTCCTACTGTTAAAAATACATTTGAGTGCCTGAACTCCTGCAATACTTTCTGTATCCTCAGATGCAAGATATTTTCTATACCAGTCTAGCAACTAAAAATCCTTAATATTTAATCAACATTTCCCAAATTCTAATGCTGACAATAAGAATAGAAACTCCCCCAGCACTGTGACATGACTAGAGAGTCTCACACAGTTAATATTTGTATGTAATCAAACACTTGTGCACACTGAAGTCAGTGGGACTTGGGAGTATAAATAAATTCTTTTGTTTTCAAAATTCTGGACCTGGATGCCCAGAAGTATGGATAAATTATGTTCTCACACAAATCTCTACAGCCAACAAAGGCAGTGGGAAGCTGAGAGTCATGCTTGATCCATCCAGCCTACCTTACCCTACCTCTCTTTCACAGATGTATGACTCAAGTGAACTCCTGGATAATGCAAACACCATACAATTTTGAACCCGTTTATCAACCAACATCGGAGCTCTTCTTCTTCAAAGAATATAAAAATCGGTGTCATGTGAATTAGGTCGTTACACCAATGACATGGACAAAAGAAAAAGTTCTGAGAGGAGCAAATGAAAGTAGTTGTAAATGGGTGCAAATAAAACATCAGCTAAATGATGCCTCTCAAGCTTTGGTAGTTGCAAGAAACAAGAAAAGAATGACTGTGGCATTTGTAGAAAAATGCTTGTGTGTGTGTGTGTATATATATATATATATATGTATGTATGACCCCTGCTCATTGACTTTGAAATCAGGCTCACAAGGACTAGGACAACAACACTTTGGAGGAATAGTTTGCAAGGCCGCAAAGAGAAACAAAGCTGTTCATCCTCTAAGATCCTGTCACATAGCTAGTGCTGCAACCCACAATACCTGCAACAACTCTAAACCATATAAGCATTTCAGAATGTGTTCTTAAACTTAAAAAACCTCCAAAAAATCATTGCAGTTAACAAGTGAGTCTTTCTGCATTTTGTGCCTTAAAGCACTAATGATATATCATTCTTTGCTAAGAGGTTTCAATCTACTTGTATCACAGATGCTTCAGTAAAAGGAGGTGGTATACAGATCACTGTACACGTACTGGTTGCAGGCTTCCCTCTAGAGTGACACGTCAGGAGTTCTGGCTCCAAGTCCTTTTGAGTACCTGTCACAATCTGTGAGCACTAAAAAAACAATACTGAGGAAATATTAGTCTAATCCCCATCAGCAGGCAAACCAATCAAACTATTCCCCAACTAGTAGTCTGTGTTCTATTTCTGCAAAGAAATGTCATCAACTTAACACATATACCTTGTCAAAGTAAGGACAACACTTCTGGTCATTTTGGGAACCAAAGGCAACCCAAAACTAACAGTTATGGGGTTTTAAACCCTGATGGTCATAATTTACAAGAAAACTTCCTGTGAGCAAACCATTTTCTACGTACAAACTTCAGAGAAAGATTAGTAAAGGCTATAGTTCTGTGAGGAGCTGAATCTCACAGAGCTGAAAGGCCATCTCTCCATCTCTCACCCATCTTCTGATCCCTAGATCACATCCAAATGCATTCAGAGCTCTCTGAATGTCAGTACAAGTCATTAACCCAGGAAAAGAAGTAAATGCTGCTGCCAAGTTAGAAGTGGTATCAGTGAAAGGTCTTACATCACCTCTGCTGGGTAAGAAAGGCCTCCCCCTTTCAGAAGCTCACTTTTTTCCCCAATGCAATTGCATTCTAAGCACTTATGAGTTAAGGATAATCCTTTCTTATTAGAGTTAAAATATAGAATAGAAATACACCTTTATGAGATGAACTACCTGTGCAGACAACACATAATAGTTTTTGAACACACGAGACTCCCATTTTTAATTTACTATGCTCTGTAAGAAAGGTAAAATCTAACTATTTAAGACAGCTTAAAAGAGAAAAAAAGACCAAGTTGGCAGTTTAATAAAGATGAAAAGAAGAATCGAAAACAGAGAAAATCAGAGGTGCAATGTGAAAAAATTGCTGAAGAAGCCTTCCTACCACAAGTGCAACTCACAATTTGAAACAACCTTCTTATCCACAAGTCCCTTCAAATGAGCCTTAGCCCACACAAAATTTTGATCCTATGAGGAAATACAAGCAAGGTATTCTGTGAAGCTTACTTCGCATAGATCTCAAATGAAAGACATTCTTTATAAAGGCTAAAACCAGCAATATTAAAAGGGAGAGGGGACTAGAGGCGGATTAAATTGGATACAGAATTATTTCTTCTTTTGATGAATTCTGATTTGCAGGGGTGAAGACTTGTATACATTATGCAAAAGCATACTTGTCGTATAGAAGGGCAAAACTCAAAAAAAATTGTAATTTTTTTATTCATCTTGTCTATCTTACAATAGGTTCCAACTCTAACCTGGTTTTCTAGATATACCTGCAACTGGAATTGGGTTCTCTGTAAAAGGCAGTCCCTGAGGGCTATCCCTGGTGTTGACAGTCTTAGTCACGGAATTTGAACATTACTGGACAGTTTCAGACATAGAGTTGGAGCATGTGTTGGCATTTTCTGAATTCATTATCTTTTTTCCTTGCAGTTAGAAGATGGGTACGAGCTTGTGTCTAAATGTCAAATTCCACATCTCTCTAACATTCCATATTAAACTTCATCTTCCCTATTAGCTTCATATAGCTTAATGAGAGAATATAATTGTCTTTGCTCTGATTTCCAACTCACTAGCAGCATTATGTGCTGCTACTTATCCGAACAGAAAGTCTATCAAGCCACAAGAATATAAAGTTTTTAAAAAATGCAGGCTCCTGAAGTATCACATCACCCTTGTACAGAACAGACATACTCTTCCTGTTCTACCATACCCATAAGAAAATGGCTTAGAAAGCAGAGCAACATATACTAAGACTTTTCTCTACATCTTTAGTAACAGATGAGAAGCTAAATTATATGTCAGAGTGTACACAGCTCTATACTGAGTTCCAGAGGAGAAGTGTTATCTTTGGGCCAACTAAATAATGGACAAAAAATTATCAGTGGTTTTCTTCTTAACCAATACATGTGTTTCCCCATTCTTTGTAGTAAGCCACTGAATTGTTTTAAAAGAGTTTCATTATCACCTTTTCGCACTCCTGTCAAAAACGATGCAGAACTAAGGAACACTGCTTGAGTTCAGTGACATGAATGTATTTCCTACTTGCAATCTGAAAGAAGCTCAACTCTGCCTCCTGCAGCAGCAGCAATAGAATTAGTGATGAAATTCTGACTGCAGGAATTTTGCTGATGACAATTAAGAAATTTTCAAATCATAGTTTGATACTATCGTAGCTTGAAAATACATCTTTTGTCCTTAAACAGTGCCAGTGGTTATTAAATACAGTTGTCTAAAGACAGTATCTGGCTCTAGAATCATATGAACTTCTGTTAGTCACTTGATGTGTGACCTATTTCTTCGTGATCAGTAGTAGGGACAGAGCCCTGCCTCAGTGAAGTAACAGACTATTCCTTCCTAACCACCTGCCATCACCACTTACAGAACACTGACTTATGAAGACCCATCCTACCTGATCTAGTAGTAGAGCATTAAAAGAGAAACACTAATTTGAAATAAGAACCAATAACTCTATAAATACACAATATTTACATTTTGTTGGATTGCCTCTGCGTCACCCAGTAACAATATTGAAATGCAAGGAAGATGCTTCCTTATCATATGTAGATGAGTAGATAACATTGTATTAATTGGACCTAAAAAGACTGCAAATATTTTCTTCTGAATATAATCTTCCAAGTAAGTATTAGATCACATCAAACAACAGGTAAAACTTATCATGTATTTTGGCATATGTTTTCCTTCTTTCACATCCCACATTGCAAAATGGTTCTGAATAAGCCTGTACGTGTCCTGCTTCCTGTTTTATCTCCTGAATCAGAAAAAAGCCATCCTTACAGAGGTGTTCTCAAAGTCGTGGAAACTCTGGAGACTCGGGGCAGCATTGCTTGCTTATTACCTGATCACGATCGCCTGCAAAACAGCAGCTCTTCATGGTACAGGAGTTGAAGTAGCCTTGGTTGTCGAACTGGAAGACAGGCAGCCGGCAGTGGATGTCGTAGAGCACTGGGGGCAGGCGCCGCCGCAGCGCCAGCAGCTGGGTGCCGTTACTGTTGAACCGGACGCTCATGGCACTCTGAAGGGAGAGGTTTCCACCATAGCGGAGCAAGGAACTGGGAAAAGACAAATGGGAGCGAGTGAGATGGGCTGCACCTATCAACTGAACTACTTAAAGACAGAACTCTCTTTAATCTTACTGAGGCATTTCAAACAAACAAGCCCAGTAAACTATAATCTCATTTAGTTTCTGCTTTAAAGCATCAATTCCTGAAAAATCATAATACAAAACCTAAATGACAAGCTATCAAAATGCTATGACTGTTAAATCTTCAGAAGAGAAAAGTTGAAGACTGTGAGTAGTTTTGTTAATAACAAATACATTTCCTGCACAGGGGCAAAGTTGGACAGAGCATTTAGCCTTAAAAAGGTTGTCCTCTCACTTCTGGGATGTCTGCCTTTGAGACTGACCCTACTAGCACTCAGCTCTTTTTGTTAGCTAGTTCTTGAATCCAGGCAGTTTTTTGCCCCTGCTCTGGCACCAGATGGCATTTTATCCAAATGTAGATAGGCTGGCCATTCTCTCTCTTCTGCTTCTATTTATATCTCTCCAGGGCATCAGAGGATGTTTAAACTCACAATCGGTTCCAGAAGTCTTAAATAAAAGGACATCTTACTAACATGTTATTGCAAGAAATGCTAAAATAAGTCACTTAGCTAATCTCGAACTAGCTTCATCTAAAAATACTGCCAAGTAGGCAAGACAATTATGCTATCACATGACATTATTACCTAAAACTCTCATGTGTCAGGATTAGCTGGTTTCCTTGTCCCATATAAGGCTATATGTTCAGAGCTGGAGTATTTGTATCCGTTCTTATTGACATATACAAAACCAAACCAAAGGGTCACAAGTTTCCAGACTCTCTCTTTAAAAAAGTAACAGAAATGGAATTTGTTCCATAAAGGAACATAAAGTTAATCAAAGCACACCTTAAATGCAACTTGTACAGGTCTTCTGTTCTTTTCAAAGACTTCATTCAATCTGTGTATTTGAAATGATTGTATGGAAAGCGAGACAAGGATGGAAGACATTTTATCCCTTTTTTTGTTCAGTGATCACTGAAACCTCCCTAAACAGTACTAGAGCTCAACCTTTTGTTAACAGTTCTGTTTTGAGCAATAACCACCAAATCTTGTTGAGAGCTGTGACTTTTATGCCCCTTCTGGACCAGGAAAGGCATGCCAGCTCAGAATTTGTAAATTCTAGAGGGAAGTTTATTCATAGATTTTAATGCATAATACTTTCTGATACAGCCCTTTGCCCCAACAACTGTGAAAAATGAGTCACTCCACATGGATGGGGAGCCACATTCCATGCAGGTCGAAGCATGCATCACTGCCTGAGATACCGTAAAGTTAAAAACCACTGTTCCTAAGCCAGAGTTAAACAAAACCAATACAAATTATAAGACTCTACATATTGAATGCCCTAGAAATACACTGCTCTCTCACACACACTTTTGAACTGAACAGTCAAAGCCAGGATGCCACAAAGGCACCAGAAGTCACATTTTCAAAGCCAACTGACTAGCAAGTTCTTCAAGCTGGGCACCAAAACTTCCAAACACTTGTATCAGCATGAACAGTCCTGGTGTCTCATGTGCTCCTCCTCCAGAGCTGCTGAGCTTTTCTTAATCATGTTCAAGGTATTTAATTAAAACAGGAGAGAATTTAATACCAGAAACTCTAACCTTAGAGACAAAGATTTAGGATCCCTCTCATCAGCCCTAGTTTCTGTTAATCGAGACCAATAAAGTACTCAGACAGCTCAAAATACTCAGTCAGGCATTAAAAATCAAAACAAAACAAGATAACCAAAACACACATGACATTTTTGCCTCCCCCTCTTCTGATAGGTCTTAGTAAGCCAAATTTTTTTCTATGGAATTTTCCACTTCCTTAAAAAAAGATAAACAAATAAGCTAAAATATCATAAACGCCCCAAAAACCCCAACCCAACCAAGACCTCAACACAAAAAAACAGGCAGAAGAAACAATCCCAGATTTTTTTGGCTAAGAAAAGTCAATTTTTAATAAAAACACATGAGTTGTCCAACATGAATAAGAAGGTCATAACAAATATGCACCAACAAGACTTAATGTTTAGGTGCAGCCACCGCTGCACCGAGATTGAGCTCCTCTCCTCATTACCAGCTCTCCTCCTTAATCCAAACCACAGCGCAGAATTCTCTCCTGCCTACAAGTGAGGGAGCCTACCAGATGCCCCATCCTTTCAAGTCTTCAAGCAAAGTTTCCATGGTTACTATTATTATGCCCTGCCTGAAATCATCTGAGATCATATTTTATAGCAATAGGAGTGCAATGGTAAACTGGCTTCCATTCTGCTTACAGATGTTTCATTGAGCTCCTATAGCAGTCAAAGGTACCAAAGCAAACACTTGGAATTGAGTTCTGTATTGTGTTGCAGTGACTTTAGTGTAACAAAGCTCCAAAAGAATATTTTGCTTCAGAAATTAAAGGAAGCAAGAGAGACTAGAACTTCAGAAAAAATGACTACATACGCACATGAAAAGCCTAGAATTAAGGAGCTGCATAGTTAATGCTCCTCAAAAGATCCACAGCTTTTTCTACCTCAGACCCTCACTCCACACAATTCAGCCACACATGTAATAGAAATACAGTTCCTGCTGCAGTTTCTTTAACATTTGGCTCAA